>JAGFPH010012844.1:8500-28534 GCA_018207615.1 Philaenus spumarius | reverse complement strand
ATTTTTGCAACGCATATCGTTGCAAGACCTACACTTGCACAAATGGTTAAAATAGTTTTGTAAATGCTTTCAGCAGACAAATCAGTTATGTGGGTAAATGCAATGAAGTTTTCATTCAGGATCAGTGTGTTTTCATTCGAAATGTATCGAATGCAAAGTGAAAACTGTTCTTTTCCAGACACTCAAGCGTTTCATCTCCTAAAATGGAAAAACAATCTGTACTATTTACAGATTGAACAACTTTTTCCTGTATAAGTTTTCCACAAATGTCAATAATTTCATTCTGTACTTCAGGGCTAATATAGGTTGCATTTCGAGCAGAATTAAAAATGCTTGTTTTTAAACTTTCATCGGTGACTGCTTGGTACCTGAGCAAGGCTTGAAATTTTCGCTCCTTTTCTAAAGGTTTTTCGGCCGTCAGTGGCCCACTGTCCCGATGTCATTTTCTCCGCAGAATATAATTGTGTCAATTATAGGCTTGAGTGAAGCTCTGTTTTGTTCTTTTTCTTTCTTCTTCTGCGAATCCAACATCATTTTGATGTCTTCTACGCGGCCAGAATCGACTTTCATAAAGTTTTCTGCAGCTACACAAGAAAATTTCTGGTACTCAGAGTTGCTGTGAGAGGTGAATTTATCTATTGCGTCTTTCCACTTTCTATAAGGCATAGTTACTAAGGCTCCCAAGTTTTGGCGTTGGCCTTTACCAGTGAACGCATTGGCAAATAACACACAAAATTTGCAATAAGTTCCATCCTTAGACTTAGAATAAGCCAGCCAATTGAACCTTTTTAGCCAGGTACTCAGAAACTTTAATTTTTTATTGTTATTGACGGTTACTGGAAAAATAAAACTCCCATCTGGATAAAATAAATCATTCAGCACTTTACTTTTTAAGTCCGTAGTTTTACAAAAGTCTGTTTTGGTCAGAAACTGTGCCAATATCTACAAAGGTTATGCCAATGATGCTTACTTGAGAATCTGCAGGCCTACCAGTACTGAATTGGTCACGAGACGATGAACAACACGGAGTTAGAATAAATGTACTGCTTTCTTCTTCTATCGAGGCAACAGTGGTTTCTTCTAGAAACACTTTGTCACTTGATTCAGAATCCGTTTTTAAAATTTTTGGTTTGAAAAACTGATCACTGGTTCTCTTGCTCATTTTTAAAAGATGCTGTCGTGAGGAGTACAATAAAAAATTGATTCCTTAAAGTTAAACAAAGATCGAAAAAACAACACTCAACTCGTCACTGTCCCTACAAAATATGAATTAGCTGACGACGCAACAGAAATCTCTACCTCAATTACACACAAGAAGTATTCAGCTGTAATAGTAATGGAATGGTGAACAGCGGACCGGAGGGTCTGACAGGGTGGAACAATTTATCTGTGCTTCCACTAGCGCTGAGCTGTGGGCGCGGCTGTCGTGTGAACTAGATAGTAGACAGTCCACAGTCGAATCTCGGCCAGCTATACAAACGCTGCCATTACACTAAACGAGCGGCCGAGCCCAAACGTATCATTTGATAATTTATTACAGTAGAGCGTCGATAATCCGAACGTCAATAATCCGAAACGTCAAAAATCCGAACGCGTTCTGAGACAGCCCCTGCAAAAATGTTGTTGTCGCAAATTCCAATTATTGCGTCGTTAAAAATTTCACAAAAATCTTCTTCGCGGTTTGACATTATTATCTCTTTTTAAACACTTCTTAATACCTGCTCTCACACTCCCTCACTGCAGACTGGCTGTCAGTATTTTCACTGTCACGCTAATAAGCTGCTTTAGCGCTACAATAAACATACAGAAAGTTTATTCATTTCTCTTTGTGTAATCATTATAACAGTGTGTCGTACATACAGTAGTGTACTGTAGGCCTACAGTATTTTTTTATTTTTAGTTTGTGTTAACTAATATGTACAAGTGATCTTTTAATTATTTACCGTACTGTAATTGAGAGTTACTGTACAAGTATAATCATGTTGGCCCTACTGTATACGTGCAGGTTTTTCTAAATATATTATGTAAGTAGTCTTACATACTGTATTGTAATTACATTACTGCTTGTACTGTTTAACCACTTTAATCGATTAAAGGGCATATATTTTAGCCTAAATGGCATTTTCTTGGTTGTTTTCAAAAATCCGAACAAATTGATAATCCGAACCTCCCTCGGTCCCAATTAGTTCGGATTTTCGACACTCTACTGTACTTAAACATAAGGACAAACCTTTGTTAACAGCGGTACGATAGTTAAATTTTTTTAGACAAAAGTAATGATAACTCTCCTTTCTTTTCCCTGCTTAATTTATTTTTTAATATGTCAATATTTTGGGGGGGGGGTCCGGACCCCCCCTCCTTGCTATGCCAATGGCAGTGACTTTTATGGTGTAACCTAAGGTTGGGAGTGGTTAATGAGACCGTTTTGGTGTGTCATTAAAAGTGATATGTAAATACGTGTTATCAATTATTTGCATATGCAAATTTGGTACACACGTTTTTTTAAGACATTTGGATGAGTTTGTTACCCAGAAAAATCTAGCAACTGGAAGCACATTTTTGGACCGGAAGTAAAAAGTTTTGGAGATTTTTCGTACTAGTACAAAAATGTTTGGGGTTTTATATAAAAAAATAAATGTGGGAGATTATTCTGCTCATTAAGTTTTTTTACAGTACCTTATAGCCCGTCTGGCTCCCCCAAAATTAATCAACACGTAGAATACCATAAAAGTACCTGGTTCAAATCCACGTAGGAGATTATACTGAGATTTTTCTGATCCAAGGATGCAAAGTCAAGGCGAAAACTCGCAATCGGAGTGCTTAATTCGAGGCAGCAAGAGCGAGGTGGAAACAAATTTTACTAATGTATTTCGTGCACTAGGTATTCAGTGCCTTTATGAGTAGACCAATTTCCCAAATATTCGGTTGAAACCGTAAAACACATAAAATCAACTTTGGAAATTCACTCAACTAACATCAGCGGTTCAGCTGCGTGGTTGAATTATTAATTAATAGTGGTGCTCTATTAAAGTCCGTAGCCATTAAAACCACTAGGTACATCGAGCCGCTAAGTGAGGTTTTTTTAAATTTTAAAATATGTTGTAAAATGATTTGCAGTTTTTCTTTTACAGTGTGTTTTGTTTCAGGAAATGGAAGTTTTGGCTACATTCCTCCGCCTCCTTATCGTATCGCGCACAACTCCAACCCAGTGCTGCTAAACCAAGACGCACCGACTCATTCACAAAGTGATGCGACATCGTCAACAACCCAGCCTCCAAAAGTAATACCTTCACCGTATTATCAATTGTACGGACCTCCGCCGAGTTACGAGTCCGTGATCTCAGAAACAATAACTGAACAGACGAGAACAGAAGAAACGGCCAACAGTTCGCTTCCGTCTGTACATAGCGTACAAGACAGACATAGTGGACCAGCTCAGAGTCGCCAAACGTAAACCGGATCTTGATTCATTATTGAGTAAAAGTTACCAAAATATTATAAATGTATGTTTTAGATTGTATATATGATTATATGAAGAATTTGTTTGTAAATAATTTGATTTTGTTTGTATACATTTATTTTAATGTATTGGTGGTTTTACTTGTAAGCATTTTTATTGATCTAAGTACACAATTTAAATTTATATATGTTGTCTATGTGCATTTGTATTAATTACTCTAAATACAAATACAGTCCATCAGAAGTACGAGGTGTGATATAAAAATAAGGTGAATAATTCTATTACAAAGTAATAAGCTTACATAGAATTTGAATTAATCTCCTTCAAAGTACTGTCCTTGGCTAGCGATGCACTTGTCCCAACATTGAATCCATGACTGGAAGCATTTCTGCAAGGCTTCTTTTGGAATGGCTTTCAGCTGCGGGTTCGTGGCCATCTCAATGTCGGGAATGTGACAGAAACATGCTTCTTTTAGCACGTTTTATTTTTGGGAAGAGCCAGACGTCACGTTGTGCTAAATCTAATAAGGTAGATGTAGACAGACAGGAACACTTTTCCCGGCCAAAAACTCGCGAATTGAAACCAACTTGTGGGACGGCGCGTTGTCGTGACGAAGAAGGAAGCCATTAGTCCATTTTTCTGGTCTTTTCTTTGCACATCGTTTGCAAACGTTCCAGTACCTCTTGTAAAATTATTAGTTTACAGTTGTTCCCCTTATAACGAACTCTGGTCGCACTACCGAAAAAAACAATGAGCATGACCTTGATGTTTAGGGCGAGGATAGTTACTCCATTGAGACTCTGAATATTCTTAGCCATAGACCCAACTTTCATCTCCAGTTATAATTTTGGTCATGAAGTTTGGATCTCCATGAAGACAATCCTTCAATTCTGTGCAAACTGAGAAACGATTTTCCTTCTGTTCACCAGTCAAAAGTCTGGGAACAAGTTTTGCACTCACTCGTCTCATGTGCAAATTATCGGTTAAAGTGCTTTGAATGGACTTGTACGAGATGTTAAGTTCTCGGTAAGCTCTTGAATAGTCATTCACCTGTTTGAATGAACATAAGTTTGGCCACTTTTTCACGTTTTCGTCTGTTTCTTATGTCCCTGGGAGGTTTGGGAGGTTTGGAATACTAATCAAATAATAGGAGGTCCAAAAAACCCAGAAGAGCATTTCTTTTTGAGTTCTTGTAGTGCCAGTTTTGGTTCGGGAGAGAATTTCCCTTAAAGCCTCGGCTACGATACGAGCGGCAGGCGGTGGGCGGCGAGCAAATTTCCTGAGCGGCGGACGTGGCTACGATACAAGCGGCAACATTCCCACGGTCAACGAGATGACGTCACTCGAGAAACTAGTGCTGACGGAAATACTTAGTGAGAGACCAGTATTTATAGGAAAATCACAATATAGGACTACTTACTATATCTTTAACTGTAGACTTAAGTGATATTTCCTTTGGTCCAGAAATTCAGGTGTAACCCTGGTAGAGAGTATTTTAAAAATATATACTTCCTGTGAAAATAACAATGTTAAACAGTCCCACAACAGAAAGTTTAAATCCTTTATGAGGTTTAAAAAATAAATAACAGAATGCCAAATTCCAAAATTATAACCGCACAATTTAGAATCTTTTTGTTTACCGTCGGATTTTCTTGAAATTTGGACTTTAACATAAATTCAGGTGTAACCCGGGGAGGGAATTTTTAAATATATGCTTCCTGAGTAGTCCTAACAGAAAGTTTTAATCCATTGGCGTTGTTTATTCCGTGTTTAAAGAATAAATAAACCCTTGAACCGAATACAAAATTCCGAAAGTATACCCACAAAAATTAGCATCTTTTTTGTTTACCGTCGGATTTTCTTGAAACTTGGACTTTAACATAAATTCAGGTATAACCCAAGGAGGGAGTAATTTTAAAATATATGCTTCCTGTGAAAATAACAATGGTAAGTAGTGCCATATAACAGATAGTTTTAATCCATTGGTGTTGTTTAATCCATAATTCATGGTGTTTAACGAATAAATAAACTCTTGAACCGAATACAAAATTCCGAAAGTATACTCACAAAAATTGGCATCTTTTTTGTTTACCGTCGGATTTTCTTGAAATTTTGTATATAAGTGGTCGTTAGTATGCCATGAACGTATACGTATAAAAAATACTGAATTTTGTCTTTTTAACCAATGTCATATGTTTGTTGAAAGTAAAGAAACCCATGAGTGTCGGGCGGCAGTCGAAAAATTATCTAACTGATTTGATCATGAGCGGCGAGCGTTAGACAACGCACATCCGCCGCTTGTATCGTAGCCAGCCAACCGTGTTTAACAAGGAAACTTCATCAGTTAGATCATTTTCGTGCGCCGCTTGCACCTGCTACTGCCGCCCACCGCTCACCACTAGTATCGTAGCCGAGGCTTAGCTCTCTTTCTTTCCGTTGGCTCTTATCATTACTATTCTTTTGATTTTGTTGGAGAGTCAGAGAGTATTACCATTATCCACCACCTATGGACCCGCCGTGTCCCGGACTGGCAACCGGCAGCCGTAAGGAGTTTCATGGCCTAAACATTTTCCGCCTTACGGCATCATTTTCCGCCTTCTTTATTTTTTTTAGTATTCAAAATTTGGCGCCCCAAATCCTTTGCGCCCCTAGGCACGTGAGAAGAAATTTGAGATTTCATTTTCTTCTTGAGATTACTACAACGTTTTATCATAACCTGTTCTATTTCGATGTAGTAAATTAAAAAAGACATTTCAGACAAATACGTTACAGGATTGATTTAAAACGCATAACACTTTCGTACTAGTGGCTAAAAAAAAAAGGCATTTCAATTCTCGCAACAGTATTTTTGCACACTGAACTAAAAAACAAGCAAATGTACAGAAATATGTGCTGATATAATTTTTTTTTAGGTTGTACCTTTAAGCGTTTGTGTAGCTATCTTAGCTTTTGACTCTTTATAGTATTATTTAGATTTAGACATAAATATATTTTCTTTGAGCATAGCAGGACTGAATATTTTCCCTTTATTCATTTCTGTGTGTGTTCTCTGTACAGCCCCCAAAGAACTGATTTTTATTCCACTTTACCAGATCTCATTTTTATTGATCTAGTTGATACATATCCCAATACAGTCAAACTTGGATAGTTCGAAGTTGAAGGGACCAGGGAAGAAATTTGAACTATCAAA
Organism: Philaenus spumarius; assembly: GCA_018207615.1. Taxonomy (NCBI): domain Eukaryota; kingdom Metazoa; phylum Arthropoda; class Insecta; order Hemiptera; family Aphrophoridae; genus Philaenus; species Philaenus spumarius. Next base: position 21,884 of record JAGFPH010012844.1, on the reverse strand, counting down.
AAATTCGAATTACATATGTTCACTAAAGAAGAAGAGGTAAATACATGTAAAGTACTGTACAAAAATAACTCCACGATCAAAGATTTAACACACAAGTTTTATTTTATAAAATTCTCTACATGTACAATATGCAGTACAGTAGAGTCGGGCTATTCCGGACCCCGCTATTCTGCAAATCCGCCTAATCCGAACAGAGTTCAGAAAATGCCGATTTTTTTATCTTAAAAACAGGAGAAATAAAAAGACGTTTGTGAAAAAAAGTACATTTATTGTTATACAAATAAGTTAAATAGAGACATACATAGAGTCTAAGCTTGATGAAAATGCCTGAAACCAAATTTTAATGAAAGATGGTTTTGTTTCCTTCACGTTTTCCATCCGTTTTGCGGGAAGGAAGTTACCCCAACAAGCATCAGGTGAAAAGGATAATGGGTCCATCAAAAAGAAGAAAGGATTAGAAACAACAGCTAGGCACTAGTAATGTTGTTGCCACCTGCCAGTTCGTTCCCCTCCGTTTTCGCTATCTCGAACGAATTTTATTTTTTTCTTGATTTTTTTTCAAGACGATGTGGTACAAACGGACAGACTGCGGGATGACACAACAGGTGGTTTGAACAACCTATTCCTTCCCTTCAGTTTTTACAAGAAAACAGAATCTTAACGCAACGGAAGGGCAAAAACGGGTGGTGTAAACCTACACTAAGTCGAGGTCAAGAGCATTTGCCGCTTCTACGTGTGATATGAGTTCAGTTTGAACGTTCATCTCCTCCTCGCTTTACTCCGAGCTGATCAACACTATTTATTTTCCTCGTGTTTTGATTTTTTTAGTGGGAAATTATTTATTCATGGTTAATAAACTATTGTCACAAATAATTTAATTTTAATATAAATGGTTATATTTCATCGCTGTTTTCCTTGTTTTTATTGTGAGTCAAGTTATTTAATTATTCTTTGTAATTAATAAAGTTGATTAGTTAAATACATACCTAGTCCATTATTCAAGCATTTTATTTCAAAGAAAAGAGGATAATAACAAATTTCAAAATCTTTGTTTGCGAATTATGTAATTATTACAGAACATATCTAGGGAAAAATCTAGATTTATAGAGATGCATTTTGATTTGTTGACATTATTGACATTATTCTTTCTAAGAATTTACTGTGTTCAGAGAAATCTACAGATAGAAAATATTTAAATAGCTGAATACTCTTTATCTATAAAATTAATAGCATTGAGTTACTACATAAATAAATAACATTTTAATAAGTAAGTTAGATTCTTCTTAGACCGGAGCGAAATTAAAAGTCTGGAAAACCTAGAATTGTTAAAGTCAGTACCTTATTGTTAAATAAGAACAATCGTACCAAAAATTTGAATTATCCAAAATAAAATTCGAATTAAACACGATTTTTTACCATTGTTTTAATGCAGAATTCTAGGGACCGGACAAAAAATTTGAATTATCCAGGTTTTGACTGCATTAGAAAATCCTATTTTTAACTTTAAAAATGTATGTATAGTATATAGTAGGACGTAGCACCGATTGACATTAGTAATTGAAACCTGCAGACACCTTCATCAAACAAAATAGGAAAACTGAAAAACATTTGCATAAAACTAATTAAATTAATTGATTGTTTATTAAATAAAACGGGAGCAGGGTTGGGCAACGGTTAAACACGCTTGTCCAGTTTACTGCAGCCGAAAGCACCAAAACAGCTGAATAGATTTGAGCATAGTTACTAGTGGTATTCTTATGGTGTAAGCTGGTCCCATATCTTCATTAGTTTAACTGATATAAAATAAAAAGACAGTATACAAAAAAATGTACATACAGAGTGTTCATAAAGTCCCGTTAACCCCCTTTATTAGGGAATTTCCAAAGGCAAAATGAGTTATTGCAGTGACCCTTATGGTAAGACCTAAGTTCGGGAGTAGTAAATGAGTACCGATCATGGTCCCCTCAACATGTTTTGGGGTGTCATTAAATTATAAATATATATATATTTATATATGTGTTCGCACTCTACTGGCCGCATTTTAAGTCCGATTTGGTCCAAATTTGGAACACACGTTGGTTGTCTACGTCGCTCGGACGAGTTCGTTAGCCGAAAAAATCCAACAATCCGAAGTACATTTTTTGACCGGAAGTAACAATTTGTTCAGATTTTTTGCACGAGAATAAATATTTTTAGAGTTTTATCTAAAAAAAATTAATGCAGGATATTATTCTGCACATTTTGTTTTTTTACACGACCTTATAGCTCGCTTGGTTCCCCCAAAATCGGTCACAACATAAAATACCCGGTTCAAATTACCTTGGGGGCATCGTATGATCCGAGGACCAACGGCCGAGTAAAGCGAAGCAGTCCATAACCCGAGGCCGAAGGAGTGCGTGAGTCGAAGCTGAAGGCTTAGGTGCAAACAAATTTTACTAATATATTTCGTACACATAGGCAGCTGTTCAGCATCTTCATGAGTAGATCAATTTCCCAAATAGTTGGTTGAAACCCTAAAACATGTAGGCCTAAACTTAGTTTTGGAAATTCGCTCAACTCAGGTCAGCAGTTCACAAAAGTTTGTATATATCTTGTGTTGCATAACAGGACACATTTTTTGACATATCTGAACCTTTATGATTTTGGGGGGGCTTGAATGTCAAATATAAAGTTAGGTCATGTAAAGCTGGTCGTCCATTAGAAAGGCGCGACGCGGTGTGGCATCGTGCTGGAGGGCCTCGTCCACTCAGAGCGCGGCGCGGAGCAGTAACTTTCTCCCCATTTTGGTCACCTGATATTCAGTCATGGTTTGACAGTATTCAAAGATAAAACTATTCTCTGCACTTTGTTATAATAATATTTCATTTTTGGGCAAAGCATACATTCCTAAATTACTATTATTTCTAGTTTTGTTTGCAGTCTTGTAGTAGGAACATACAAACTGATGTTTTCACAATGATAAATTTGAAATATATATATATATTTTTATACAGATCTATTTAGAACTAAATTACCAAACTTTTGTACATTTTGAAAAAAATTACAATTTTTACTACTTTTTGTGTAGGTCTAAAGTTGAACTTTTTACTTTACAGAAAACTACAATTTTAAAACGAAGATTACATATGTAAATATACGTTTTAGAACAAACTTGTAAATACAAAAATTAAAGTTTAAATCATTTCCTTTCGAACGCTTTTTGTTTTATTGCAATTGGATGATTTTTAGTAGGTGAAATATTCAATACAAAGTTGAGTTGTCAATTGAGTAGTGTGAGACCTAGGCCAAGGGATTTGGAGCAGTCAAACAGGTCTAGGGTTAACCCCTCTTACCCCCTTATTTTCGGCACTCAGTTGGTAAAGTGTCCTTTTAACCCTGTAACTGGTAATCGTAATTGCGGTTATTTTCGTGCTGCAAGCATTTTTTTTTAATTCGTCAAACATAGTAACTATACCCCAATCCAAAAGTGTCCAATATATATTTTTTGTAGCAAAAAGTCCAAAGAATGCAAAAATGCAACAAAAAAAATTTTCGACGTAAAAATTAAAAAGTTATTAGCTCAGACAGCACAAAATGTTTAGTAACGGAAAGAAAAATCAAACTTTATTGCCTACATTACAAGTAGTAAAACATTTTTGTAATTTTTTTAAAGTAAACGAAAATTTGGTAATTTCGTTCTGAATAGAACTGTATAAAAACATATGTCAGTTTCAAAAATTTGTTTTAGAAAAAACACTTTTTATGTACCTACTACACGACCACTACTAAAACTAGGCCTATGCAAGCAATTGTTTTAAAATTCGCCAAAAATAGTAATTATATCCCAATCCAAAAGTGTTGTATACCTTTTTGAGGTCCAAAGAATTCATATATGAAGGATAAGAATGAAACCGAATTTTAAATTTGAGAATAGAGCGAGGTGTATCAAATACCGTTGTATCCCATTGAAAGCATTGTAATGTGTAAGATAAACTTCTTTCGATTTGCTATTCCTGTTTAGTATAAAAAAAGTTATTATAAATATATTGTATGTAATAGATATAACAATTGATTATTGATTAATAAACCTGTATAAAACATATGCAACATATTCATTTTTATGTTTTTATATAATGTACCTTTTATCCATTGTGTGACTTCGTACTATTACAATGACTTTTAGACTTATTGTTTGTTCGAGTAATTAATTGGCATTATTTACGAAGGCTGTTCGGAAAGTAACCTCTGTTTTTTTATAAATAAAACAGAAGTAGATAAAAAATTTGTATTATATACATCTTAAAACTATGACTTTCCTTTACTTTTTAACATAGTTTCCATAAACATTTAAGCACTTATCATACCTATTAACTAACTTTGAAATTCCTTTTGCAAAAAAATCTCTCGCCCGTGCCTTGAGATATCCGGTGACCGCATCTTTGAGCTTTTCATCATTCTCAAATCGCTGGGAGCCAAGCCATTGCATAAAGAGGTGGAAGTAGCTGGGAGCCAAATCTGTGCTGTATGGTGGATGCCTAAAAACATTACATTTGAACTGGTCCAAAAAAAGGTCTTTGATTTTCTGAGCAGAGTGAGGACGAGCGTTGTCATGCAGGAAAGTGACGCCAGAGGAAAGAAGAACATGGCGTTTGTTTTGGATCGCCCGTCGTAGGTTTTTCAGTGTTGCAGTGTACGAATCCGCATTGATTGTCGCACTACGTACCATGAATTCAACCAGCCCCTTTTAAGTCCCAAAACACCGTTGTCATGAGCTTTCTGCCGGAAAAATCTTGCCGGGCTTTTGTTGGTTTGTGTGGTGATGGCATGTGACCCCACACCTTTGACTGTTGTTTAGTGTCAGGATTCACGTACTTGACCCAAGTTTCATCTCCTGTCACAATTCTGTTCAGAAAAGATTCTCCTTCTTGGTTATAACGTGTCAGAAAGTCCAGAGCTGAGGTCATTCGTTGAGTTTTGTGGTACTCTGAAAGAATTTTCGGGACCCATCGAGCACAAAACTTTCGGTAGCCTGTCACTATCTCGAACAAAACAGTCCTGGAAATTTGTGGACATTCTTCCGAAAGTTCCGAGATGGTGAAACATCGGTTGTCACGAATTTTTGCGTTGATTTTCTCAACCAGTTCATCAGTGACCACAGATGGTCTGCCACTTCTTTCTTCGTCATGGAAATTTGTTCGGCCATTTTTAAACGAGCGCACCCGTTCCCGAACAACTCCTTCACTCATTATGTTTGGGCCATACACAGCACAAAGTTTTCTATGAATTGCTGCAGAATATTGTTTAGCTGTGAAAAATCAAATGACAGCACGCACTTCACACTTGGCGGGATTTTCTATTGCAGCACATATTTTGGCAAGCGATCGAAAAACAACTAGCGCTCGGACGACCTTCACTCTACTACCATGCCTGGATGCTGACTGACCTGCCGTGCATGCCGACGCAAGAATGGCGGAATTTCCCACGTAGAAGCAAACTGAGGTTACTTTCAGAACAGCCCTCGTACTTCATTTAAAAAGTCCTATACTACAGAAGTAGATAAGGTATTGAGTTCAAATTTGGTATAAGTATTTTGTATGTTACAATTTACCAGTGTACCAAATAACAACAATTCATTTTATAATTTTCAAAATGGCAGCCATTACAAATTTTTAACGCGGTATATCTTGGAAACAGCAAATTTTATAAAAATAATTACAAGAGATAAAATATTAAATTATTTAACAACAAACAGAATGATTTTTTGTTGTTTCTGTAAGTCAAAGGATAACCGAGTTATCGAGGGAAAAAAATTAAAACATAATTTCTTGGTAATTGTCTACAACATCCAAAATTATCCTAAAACTAAAATTTTTGTAGTTTTAATAGTCAAGATAAAATCCATTGCTATGAAATATTGGTGTTAGGCTAATTTTAAATGTTGTAAATGTTATCTTTTAAAATGTAGAAATTAAAGTCTGTTTTAAATAGCAATTTTCATGGTTTTTCCAATTTTCTCAGTCAAAGATGTACTGATCAAGACTCACAAAGTCCCATTTTAAAGGTTTTTAAAATTAACTAAAACTTTTTCATTGAAAGTTAAGTGTTTCATTCAAAGATTTATAAAAAATGTTTGCAGTTTTGTTTCAATAATTCCTTGAGTCAAAGCGCAATCAGTTAAATTTTTTAGCGTTAAAAACTCTCCATTGACTGGTGAATATATCTAGGGACTTGAGAGCGTCCCGCCCGCCATAAAAAGCGACCAAGACACTGTTTACACGACAACACAAGTAGGGGTTTTCACCCACCCGTAGCTCAGCCCCATGTCTCCTTGAGGGTTGATTTTTCATACACTCATTCTCGAGTGGCCCGTGAGGACGTATAACAAATTTCAACTCTTGGGACCATCAGGTGTCGGAGCTATAGAACTTTGTCATTGGTTTCATTTAAACTTGCTCTGTTTCACCTGCTGAGAGATTTTCGCTTCTTTCAACGCTGTTGGCGGGAGTTTTGTTGCTAAGATGATATAATGGCTCATTGAATTTAACTTTAAATTATCACCACTATATGATATAATTCTTTGAAGCCTTGCAAAAAACTCCCGCCAACAGCGTTGAAAGAAGCGAAAATCTCTAAGCAGGTGAAACAGAGCAAGTTTAAATGAAACCAATGACAAAGAATGGGTGAAAGGGGGTTGGTAGAAGGAAACAGGGCACTGGAAACACACAATGCAAGGAAAACAGAGGAAACTTAAATGAAACCGTGGATAAAGTGATGGTTGTAGGGGGTTGTGGGGGAAGGAGGCAGGGAATTGGAAACGCTTAAGTGGGGATGGTTAGGGTAGGGGTTAGGTTTCTATATGCACATCCAAGAGCGAGGTGCTAAGTAATAACCATTCTACTTTGGCGGGCAAAACGGATATCAACCCTTTTTGCGGCTGAGGGTTTTTTTGGCGGGCTAGTTTTTACAACAAAGTTGTTTTTTAGGAGATCCTTTATTACTCATGGTTACAATTTTTTTTTAGTAGGATGATATAAACAAATGCTAACTCGGATTATTGTGAACCCTATCTTTTTCTACAATGTTTACATCAGGATGGAATATCAATATTAACTACCTACTTTATAATAAATGGTAGGGGTGGATTCAGAGGAGGACGACTGCCCAGGGCCCCGCGAAAGAGAAAAACAAAATATTTACAGCATTAGGATTTATCGTATTGGTTCTTAACACCAAATTAATTACTGTACCCTCTAATTTCTTTACCAGCTGAATCTGTTGAATAAATCAGCCGATTGGAAATTAAAAAAGTTATAATCAGCTGTTTTTTGATTGTTGTATTATAAAACTGTTTATTTATTTTATTTTCAATTGTACACTACAAGAAAACGTAACTGATGTCATTAATGCTAGATATCATTGTTGTTTTGAGTTGTCATGTGGTTACCTATGAAGAATATGTTGACATTATTGTAGTTTATGGGTTCTGTGACTATAATGCAGCAAAAAGCCGTCACGAGTACAGACGCTGCTAACCGAACAGAAGACTTCCGAATGAACGCACCTTTGTAAACGTTCATCGCTGTTTGCGTGAAGGTGGAAAGGTTTCTACCAATACTCGTTCGGTTGGGAATGTCATTCAAGATGTAGTTGAAGAAGCTGTTCTTAATCGCTTTGCAAGAGACCCACGAACAAGTACAATAGCAGTTGCTCGTGAATTTGTGGTTTCCCAAACATACGTTAGTAGACTTGTACGTAAAGATAAGCTACATCCTTACCATTTTATTCGAGTGCAAGCCCTAGAACCAAGAGATCCTCCCCTAAGAGTTCAGTTCTGCCGCTTGATTCGTCAGTTTGATCGTCGCGATTTCTTCAAGACCATTTTGTGGACAGATGAGTCAACATTCACTCGTGATGGCGTTTTTAACATACACAACGAGCATTACTATGCTGCAGAAAATGCTCACCTGGTACATGAATCTTCTAATCAAGTAAGGTTCAAAGTAAACGTCTGGATTGGACTTATTGGAAGCCGGCTCTTAGGACCTTACCTCGACCTACCAACAGCCTTAATTGGCGTTCAATAGGTGGACTTTCTAACTGAAACCTTACCATTGCTCCTTTAAGACTTGCCGTTGTATTTGCATCAGAGTATTGTCTTCCAGGCAGATGGCGCACCTCCACGCTTCAACCTTGAGGTCCGTTAGCACATCAGTGATACTTTTAACATGTGGATCGGAACAGGGACGGATTAAAGGGGGGGTGGGGTCACTCCCCCCCCCGAGAGGCAGAAGAAAAAAATCTTGTCAGGGAACGCCTGGTAAATAATCACTCCGTCACGCTTGAAGGTTAACAAAAAGATAGATGAAGGAACTATATACTGTGGGAAAACCGGGTTTTAAAGGTTAGTACGGGATCGTACCGGTTTACTAATCTGTAGCGGCCAATTTACTAATCTGTTCCTTTGAATTTCGGTAGGCCTACAAACTGTGTAGGTGTCCATGGGGAATAAATCGCGGATTGACGAGGGTAGTGTCAGAATGTTTGTGGACAAACTCAGAGATTTCCAGAAGCGCTTGAGAGAAAAATCATCAAAGCAGGTTGGCAACGCTGGTGTTGTGTCTGTGTCGTGCTGTCGTCGCCATTTCGTGAGTAGAAGAGCAGTAGAAAACAAAGTTGTTTCGTTGTTTCTAGTGTTTGAGTTTGGCTTCGTCATGAAACGAGCATCGAAGATAACATCTTTCTTCTTTTAAAAAACAAGGCAGCAGGTAAGGAGTACTATTTTTATTAATAGGGATAAGTTTGTGTTCATCGGTTTATATAACAAGTTACGGTACTGTACTACTGTATTTGTCTCTCGTCTACCGCTTTCATTGTGGTTGTGACCTTTTTCTCAGCAAATAAATTGTAGTAATAAATACCTGGTTTTTGTTCCGTCATGTGACTTCTATTATGTCTTGTTTTAAGACGCGTTTCGGAGTCGGGACTCCATCATCAGTTCACTCTTTTTCTCAGCATCACCAAAAAGATATTCAGTCTTGATCAAACATATTGGTGGCCAGCTTATCTATATGTGTGAAACTAGATGGGTTGAAAGGCATCTCTCAGTTGAATCCTTTCTGAAAAATTTGGAAAATATTATGAACAAATTTCCCAATGGTCACATTTTTCAAGTGACAACTCAAGCGTAAAAGCCAAAACCCTGTTATGTGCAGTAACAAATGGAGAATTTATTTTGACTCTAGTTTGTCTGGCTGATGTACTTAGCCAAACATTGCCTCTGAGTAGGTTTTTTCAAAAAGAGACCATTGATATCGTCCAAACAACAGACTTGTTAACTGACACTTTATCCGTACTGAAAGAAAAACGGCATAACGCTGAGTCAGAAATACGTCCATTGTATAAGAGAGCCCATCAAATAGCTAAAGATGTGGGGAGCATGATCAAAGTGCCTAGAATCACAGCAAAACAAGTAAATAGACCCAACGTAGCTCTATCAAACCCATAAGATTACTTTAGGATGAACATCTTCGTGCCTATTCATGATTCTTTAAATAATGATCTGAAAAATTGGTTTTCTAAACAAGTTCTCGACATTTTTAAACTCAACTCACTTCTGCCAAAAATCTGTTCCTCACCAAAAACGTCAGTAGAGTCAGAGTCAGTGTTAAGAGATGTACAAGATTTGGCTAGAAAATTCTTCAGAGTAATCGGAGGCAATGAAAGTCACTGCATTTCTAACCTGAAAGCCGAAATGAAACTTTGAACAAGAAAGTGGAAAAGAGAGATGGAAAATGGTGTAAAACTTCCATGCCACGCTGCTGAGTGCTTGCAATTTTGTACTCCAGAAATATTCCCCTCGATTAGAACTTTGTTGTTGATTTTGTCTTCTCTTCCTGTTTCAACTGCTACAGCAGAGAGATCATTCTCAACTCTTAAGCTTATCAAAACGTGGTTGAGAAACCGTTGTGGTCAAACCCGCTTGACTGGACTAGCTCTATTATAATATGTTCATAGAGATATAACCATTGACAGAGAGAAAGTTATAGATAGGTACATAGAAAAAAGAGGGAAAAGAAGAAAAATCATGTTTTCTTAACTGATTGCAACCAGTGTTTTTCGATTGAAGTATTCACTGTTTTACTTTTACCAGTAATAGATAAAAATTTTTAAGAAGGTAATATTTTATTTGTATTTTCATCTTTAATCAAAAATGTACTTTGAACATTTAATTTTAACGTGGGTGTTTATTAAATGTTTTTGTTTCTAAATAAAAAAAAATAAATAGTGTATTATTATTTAATCCTGTGTTTATAATTTATAAATAATATTACATCAAGAGGACTTAAGTTATTATGTAGTATTGATTTATAACTTCAGCGTTTTATGTTTCATTCCCTGCATTTTTCAATATAATTTTGCCAACAAAATTATAATAATTTTATTTTTAGTCAATTTGACTTTTTTTTTAGTGAACATGGATTTTTGGTAGCCAAACTAATATTTGTACAAATCCAAATTTTGTTTTTCTTGTTAATTTTTACACATAAAGTGTCGGTCTAAAACCTTTAGAAATGCTAGTTTTTAAGGTATTTTTCAAAAAATTACCCGGACCCCCCCGGCGCAGAGGTCTTTCGCCCCGAACTGTTATTAATCCGTCACTGGATCGGAAGAGGAGGAACAATCGCTTGGCCCCCACGGTCTCCAGACTTCACATCCCTTGACTACTATGTTTGGGGGCAACTCAAGCAACAAGTTTATCGCACATCAGTTCGAAATGTAGAAGAGTTAAGGAATAGGATTCTGAACTGAACTTGAAGGCGACTGTGAGGGAATTCAGAAAAAGACTTCGAATATGTATCGGGGTAAACGATGGACATTTTGAAAATCTTCTCATATGATGAAAGCGGTTGAGAGCCGTGATACCATGTTATTTTTGTGTGTGAACTGTAACTAAAGATTTCGTTCAGTTCTATTAATTTTAATAAAAACAAATCCAATAAAAAAATGTTGCATTTATTTTTCGTATCAAAAAACAGCTGATTATAACTTTTAATTTCCAATCAGCTGATTTAGTCAACAGATTCAGCTGTTAAAGAAATTACAGATATAGTAGGCTAATTAGTTTGATGTTTAGGACCAATACGAAAAATCCTAATGCTGTACCTAAACAACATTTTTATGAAATTTCAACATTTTTTCTATGTATGACGCCTTAATATTTATGCATCGTTTTAAAGATAAATAAATAAGGAAGTTTTTTATGTAATTGAACATAAAAGAATACGAAAAATTGTAATGATTTAATTGAGCCTTGAAGTTTAAAGGAAAATGTCTGTAACAATAATTTTTAACTTTAAGTTATTTAAAAAAAAAAAGATTGTTAGTGTTCCAAGTATAATTAAAGGGGTTCTAAGATGGGATAGCATTCAAAACATACACTGTCCCAAGTTAGGGAAGGTACCTTCTAACTTGGGGCACCAACATTTTAGTTTTTAAATTTTAAATGTGAAAGATATATTGATTATTTTATTACTAACTCAGAAAGTACTAAGGTAGACCCTAGTTTTCATAAATTTTCTTCCACCCCAACTATTTAAAAAAATAATATGTCTATTGGAGTCCAAAACTGAAAACTGTAACAAATATGGACACTTATACGTATTACTTTTACGAAATAAATCAATCTAATTTCCTACATTCAAAGGGAAATATCAAAAAGTTTGTACTTCCATTTTTATATTTTTGTAATTATTTTTTTAACCAAACAAAGTGGTACTAACTTGAATTCAATATTTTTGATTAATATAGTCTAAGCTTATACAGAGTGTCCCATAAGTTAAGTGCCAAACTTCGGGGAATGGTTCTAAGGGTCAAAATAAGAAAAAAAGAGTTCATACAAACATAGACCCAAAAACGCTTCGTTTTCTATATACCGGTATCCACCATTTTGTTTTTTTGTACAAAATAATTCTTCTCTAGAGAACGGTTTGACTGATTGTGTTCAAACTGGGCATGAAGTTCTAACAATGGTATATCACAAGAAAAATAAGTGATCAAATCCAATCATGAGTTTCAAAATGGCGACTGTTTGAAAATTTCAAACCTAAATTACTCAAAAACCGTACACTTTTAACAACCCCCTTTATGGCAAAAAAAACCCCAAAATCAGTTATTATTATTATTAGCTAAACGAGAATTTTTAGAAAGATGCTTTTTTTTTGCATGTGGTAGGGTACATTAAAGGCTACAAATAAGCCAAATTTTATCAATATCGTTAGAGCCGTTTTTTATAAAAAAATAATAACTGATTTTTTGGGTTTTTTTTTGCCAAAATGGAGGTTGTTTTTCAAAAATTTTCAAAACCATTTTTGGTGCATCTATTCAGGCCTACTTGACATGTCTGATGCAAATTTGTTTGAAATCGATTGAATAGTTTTTGCTCTAGCTTTGTATACAAACATACAGACAGACATTTTTTTAAATCCACTTTTTTGAACTCAGGGGGTCCCAAAACGGATATTTCCACAAAAATCTCAACATTGATTTTTTTTGCGATCACTATTTTCTTTATACTATAGTATAGTGAGAAAGTAAAATACTAGCTGATCAGTAAGAATATTTCGCAACTTTAGGAGTACTTACTTTATTTAATACGTTGATTTAGTTCAGTTAATTACGTTTATTTATTTACATTGGTTTATAACTAACAGTTTATAACACTTTCATATGGAATGTAAACAATCAAACTAATAGTTGTCATGTTAGTTAAACAGATTGTTAATAGATGGCGCCTTTCATTAGGAACCATATGAAGTTTAGGCTAATATCCAAGTTTTTTACTTTCTCCCCCTATACCATAGTATATGGAGAAAGTATTGTATTCGTCAAAATTTTCGATTATAAATTTTTCTAACGAAAAAATGAATTTTAAAATTACGCTTGAATTATTTATTTTGAAGAATTAAGGGAGACATTGCTTAGCGACAAAAAACACCTTTGACAAATAATATATAAGGATTTTGCAGTATCTTTATAAATTAATTCAAGCTTGAAGGTCGTAAAGGCATATCGCTTAACAGTTTCCTTTTATTTTCAATATAGGCAACACTTTTCATACATTTCTAATCTATACAAAACCCACTGACTCACTGACTCACTCATCACGATTTCTCAAAAACTACCGAACGGATTGGAATGAAATTTGGTATGTAGCTTCCTCTAGGGCCCATAGGTGCTCACAAAGAAAGGGTTTGAAAAAATTCGAAATTTTAGGGGGGTTTGGGGGGATCAAAGTTATTAAAAAATGACTTCTTCAAAACTACCTAATGGATTGGAATGAAATTTGGTATGTAGCTTCGTCTAGGGCCATAGGTGCTCACTAAGAAAGGGTTTGAAAAAATTCGAA
>JAGFPH010012843.1:0-15445 GCA_018207615.1 Philaenus spumarius | reverse complement strand
ATTTTTGGCCAAAATTTAAATCTTAAATAAAAACAAGGCAGAGTTGCATTGGGCCCTAGTAAATTGGATATCAAACCGATTTGCTATATAAATAAGAGACCTGGTCACTACATTTTGGGTTGTAAATTCTTTATCTCAAGGAAGATGTCTGGTAATGTCTTTTCCAAATCGAAAACTCCCAGCTGTAATAACAATAAACGACCTATCTCATTTAAATCTGGGGGTTTGACGAGTCGGGTTTTGCCTTTAGTTGAAGTGAGATTTGATAGATTATCGGTCAATGCTCTCCTGGACTTTGACTCAGTGAGGTACGTTATGTCTGAAGACCTATTTAAAAAAAAAAACTATACTCAAGATTCGTCAAGTCCATAACTGAGGTGAAGGCTGATTGCGTCACCGACTCCAGAGAAAGGCTATCTATTTCCTTTTCTTGTCTCGTACATCTAAAAATATAAACACTGTAGCTGTAACGTCAATTTTCTGGTCGCTCCTAAATTATCGTGTCCTTTAATTCTCAGATCTGACTTCATCGGCAAAAGTGGGTTCGTACTGGATCTATCCGAGAAGAGATTCTATTTTAAGTTTAGCAGGTCGACAATGTTCGATTTAAAAAACATATCTAATAGGAAAAATTATCCGATAATGTTAATTACGACTACTCCCGCTCCCACGGATCCATTTTTACACCTGGACTCACAAAGTAAGTTTTCTGTCAGTGGAATCATAAAAGCCTTCCCGGATGTTCCGACCAAGCGGTTGGGACTCACCAAATTGATTGAGTACGATATCCAACTCAAGGATGGTGTATCGGTCAAGAGTCAATTAGGAAGTCAAGGAACACATCAAGGAGCTGCTATATACTGGAGGGGTGGAAACAAGCCTGTCCGCCTATTCCTCTCCCGTTTTTCTGGTTTAACACAAATAAAGTAAACCCAGGATGGTGATTGATTATCGGAGACTCAATCAACACATCGTCATCGAAGCTGTGCCGCTACCTAACCTACATCAAAGTTTTAACTAGTTTGTCGGTGCAAAATATTTCACGGTTTTTGACCTCAACTCGGCTTATCATCAAATTCCGTTAACTCAAAGGTTCAAACAATTAACTAGTTTTTGTACTAAATGGATGCTTTAAAAGTTTACTAGAGTTTCTTTTGGACTTGGGCTCTTGCCCAAGTCTAGACTTCTTGACCTTCTTGACCAAGTTTTCTCTGATATTAAATTCAAGTTTTCTTCAACTATCTTGATGACTTGGTTATTTATTCTGAGTCTTGGGAAGAACACCTACAACATATCAGCGAAGTGCTACATCGAGTTCGAAGTGCAGGTCTAACTGTTAACCCAGAAATGGTCCGAGATATTAGTGCTGCTATCCTAATCACATTGTAGGAATACTAATTGCGTATTATGTGTATACCACGTAATGCATTATTTCTTAGAGCGTTGGTTGTAATCCTGTGTATGTTTAAAAATAATATTGATAAAATTATTGATAAGTAGGGCCTACAGTACCCTGTTTATATTAATCGTCTGCTAAAAAGTTATATTTTCACATATCCCGATAAGCGATAACTAGTTAAGTTTGTTTTTACTGCAATTTTACAACTTAAGTACTAACTCTTTATTTTCCCGGTAAAAGCATTCGAATAGGGAAGTAAAGCAAACGTGGCATATTACCGTGTTGTATTAATTCGCATATACTGTAGACCTATTTAACATAACTAACCAAGACGTAACGAGATTTAAAGGACACATATCACATATTAAGTACAATAGGCCTGACAAATCTAGCGTTGCGTAGCACATTCTTGAAACAAACCATAACTTGGAAATATCCAATGTTAGGTTAAAAATTAAGTGACTTCAAACAAGTTATTGAACAGCTTTTAAATCATTTCCACTTTTAGGTTGAAAATGATATGTTATTAAATGCAGATAAAGGGCCTATTCCTAACTCGTCATTGTTTTCTTTACTTAGGACGGGATAGGTACCTTTAGCAATAGGTAGTAGCCTACTGTATTTATAAATGGTAATATTTATTAACTTAAATTTAATTTTTAACTTTCATTTCAGTTATTTGTATTTTTTAAACCATAGGGCTATATTATTTATATTTTGCTGATCTATATATTTTAATATTGGATTTTAAAGGTTATGTTATTTTATTTTATTAAATATTTAATTTATTTTGTTTGTTATTTATTTCATTAGCCCTATTAGTTTTTATTTTATTATATTATTATTATTTTTATTTCTGTTTGACTGTTTATAGTTTTAGTAGACCAGTTTATTATTTTTTGTATTTAAGATTTACTGTGTCTCCTCCCATTCCCCCACCAGGTCCGGGCTTGGATTAACCGGTATGGGGAGGAGTGGGGGGAGGGCGTGTATATAAGCTCTGTAATATTGTATGTGTACTTTAGTAGTGTTAAAACCCTCTGAGGATGATGACCATGTCATCGAAATGTACATAAGTTTAACGGGTAACGTATTAAACATGACTTACAATTTAGTTGTTTAGTTATTGTTTTTGTTCCTTGTTTTGTGGTTCGGGTTTTTTGTGGTTCCAATATAGCCTACAGATTCTCTAATACAAACTAAAACTTTGTCATTATTTGTTAAAAGATTTATTTGAACAAACATGAGCTACCAAGACAATACATATTGGCAAACTAACATCCGGAGCATTTAGGTTATACATCATGTTGAATTTATTCTGCAAAGATGGTCGAAGAGAAAATAAAAATTTTAAGGTTTAAACATTAGGTAGGCCTACAAAATATAAAAACAAGCTAGAACTAGGCGTAAAAAGATACAATCTAAAAAGGGATGATAGGCCTATTGTTGCAATTTTGGTAACCCACACCAATATCAGATTTTTATTTTATATAAACATTTAATTTATATGCAAACAATATTATGATTTCTTAGATACTTAACAACATAATTATAAAAAATCAATTAATATCAAGCTTTCGGCATCATCCCAAAGTACTGTACTTATTTCATTTACGGTTTCTTAAGAGTAAAATTAAAAGACAAACTAATATTTATAATAAGAATGTATAGGACAAAATTTGAAAAGGGCAAAGTTCAAAAAAGAAGATATTTAATATAATAGGCCTTAATATGGTATGGTTTTTATAACCAAAAACAAAGAAAACCCAGATTAGAGTTAAATACTGCAACCATTTTGCAATATTAGATAGGTGTCGGTAATGTAAGAATTCTGCGTTTATTTTCGAGTTTTTATAAATTTTATACATTTATTCTTTCAGACCTATGTTTAGATTGTTAATATATTAAATGTAAAGGCTGTCTTTTTTTTAACTTAAAATTAATATTTGTATCTACAGTTGTTGCTAAATAATTGCAAACACAGTATTCCTACAAAAGTTCAAAGTTCGCTAATGTTTTTTTCAACAACATTTCAATTTAGTTTTTGATGGGTTTACTATGGTGGTTTCAGTTATTTCAAGTGGTATTACTGCAGATAGTTTGATCGTATCGTAGACTTGAATCTTAAATTTATCAATCTGTTAATAAGTAGCTTATACAATATGAAGTTTTTCATTATAGAGAATACTATATACATTTCATAACAAAGCTAATTTAAATAAGTTATTTAGTTTATTATAATATCATGATCAGTGGCATAATTTGATTAATACTATTAACTTTTATATTGTTAGTTTATAGTTTTAATTCACCTGCGCACATTTTTGTATTTAACTTGTACATTTTAATTGTTTTAATTACGTTTTAAAGAATAAGATAAGGCCTATAGTGAAAAAACATTAAAAATAAATTTAATAAAATATAGCCTATGCAGTGTAAGTTGTAAAAACTACTCAGAACACAATTTTTAGAAGTTACACTTCACTTGAATCTAATAATAATAGAAATATACCACATTTATTTTGCAATTAAAGTAGGGAAATAAGTATAATGATACTGTACAATAAATAAACTATTATGATACTACTTTAACTAGTAGTTCTGTGAACAGTAGACCTCACTCGTTAAAATAACAAATGTGGTTTTGAGCTTAGGTTAAAAATAATGTGCCAGTAAGGAAGTAAGCACAAGGTTTAGCCAGTGAAACATTATTTTGCAATTCTCGCGATTCCTAGTTCTAGTTTTTTTCTTTTCTTGAGCTTTAACTACTAAAGATTTTATTTTAGAGGCATTGTGTTTTATTTAGGTTAATAATGAGTAAGATAGCTAAAAATATCAAGTTATAGAGGGACAACATTGAATTAAATATTTACATACTTAAATAACTAAAACTTAACAATGTTCCAAAACAATGTTAACACCAAACAATGTTAACAGTTCCAAAACTTCCATAACAAGGGAAATATCATATTCCAATATTATAAAACATACGATGTTAAAACGTCGTGATAGTGATCACAACCCATGTCCATCGGTAATTTTTTGTATGTCCTTCATCGCCGAGAAGTTTCATTTGTTTCATCTCATTTTGTAATTCAAGTAAAGCTAAGTCAAATACTTTTATGAAATTTACAATGATAATTTACAAGTATACAGTTTAATTCTTTGATTTATTCTCTACACTTTCTTGTCCTCTACACTTTCTTATTATTATATGTAATTTTTGAGCAAAGGATATATTCTTAAATTACTATTCAAAACAGGCTCAATTATGTTAGCAGTCTTGTAGTAGGAACATACAAACTGGTGTTTTCAAAATAAGAAATTTGAAATTGATAACTATTTTTATACAATTCTATTTAGAATTAAATTACGAAACTTGTTTACATTTATGAAAAAAAATTACAATAATTTTTACTACTTTTTATGTAGGCCTAAAGTTCAACTTTCTCCTTTCGTTACTGAACATACTTGTTTCTTGAGCTAATAGCGTTGTTAATTTTACTTCAATAATTTTTTACTGGCATATATGAATTCTTTGCACCTTTACCTAAAAAAAAGCCATGGAACACTTTTGAATTGGTTTAGATAAACGTATAAAACATGGTTGAAATACAAAAACGTGGACGATTTTTAACAAATTTATAGTTTACGGCCATTTTGTGAGCTTGCCGTTAGAGATACGGAAAAAATCAAGAATACATTTTTGTTGAAAATCAAATTTGCTACTCGGCAAATGCTAATAGTTTTTAAATTCGACTTACGGTTAAGCCACAAACTGGTTTTGTAAAAAAGCTTACATTGAGAGAAACGATCCTGCTGCAATTTTTATTTTATTTAGGGGTTAAAAATGAAAATGGAAAAACCCGTTTATATACATGGCTCGGCCTAGGAATAAGGAACATTCATGCAAACAATAATTAAAATCGGTCAAGGCGTTTGGCCGTAATCGTGAGACAGACAGACACACAGACGAAATGCCGAACGGTCGAGTTAAAACGGAGACCTCGCTTCGCTCGGTCAACTATGCGTAAGCCTATGCTTTTGTACCATAGCATGAAAGAGTTCAGATAGAGTGTTAATACATTTAAATGTTAAATGTATAAATTTGTCAAAATTAATAATGAAAACTTGTGTGTGTTGAAAAAAAGTTTTGTTATCTATAGTCAGGCAAAACAATATTATAATAAAATTACACCAAATTTGAAATACAGAACATCTTTGAATTATTTTGTTGCCTCTAGAGAATATTAAGTATGTACGTTTTTCATATCAAATTGAATTAATAATGTATTTAGCTTGTTTTACTATCAGACCAGTGGCACATTTTGATTAAATACTATACATTTTTATGTTAAATAATAGTTTTAATACAAAAGCACAAATTTATCTATTTTGATAGTTTTAATTACTTTTTAAGAATAAGGACTATATTGGAAAAAGCACTAAAATTAATATGTAATAAAACTTAAGTGATTTCAGTGGAAATATTTTGTTTCAGAGTGATTTGCTGTGTGCTGTTGAAGGACCAATTAACATGTGACAGGAAGCCAGAAAGGGTTATGAAAATTATTCTAAACTGATGTGGCACCAAATTATAATTTTGCAGGAAGAGAACCTAAGTTGTCTTCTAAATGCTGAAGATTATTTCCTTCATTGCAGCTAGGTATGTACCACATCTTTATGTGAAGGTTATACCAATATTGTAGTACAGAATATATAGGATTCTTACTTAGGAAATTAAGTTTTTGAAAAAAACTACGGTAATCTCCCCTCAAAAACACTTGTTAATAGAACTAAAAGAAATTAAAAATCAATTTCTCGGCTTGAAATCGTATAGACATATATATTGTTTTATTAAATCTTTAATCGGTATATTTGTGTAAAGCTTAGTCACATATACTGTCAATTTGTGATTTAATACGCTGTGGTAACTATTTCTTACAATAGAATATTAGATTTAGATCTTGTTTTTCGTTGTATTCATTACTTGATTTGTCTATTGTTAAGTAAACCTCCTTCCCACCCGTACTAATTGAAACTTCAAATGTTGAATGTTAACCTCAACTAAATGCATACTTACCTCCTGTATGAAGTTTTTTCTAAACACTAAAATTGCCCAATTAAGCATAAGCTCTTTTTTCTCAAGAAATAAAAGAAAAAATTTAAAGATCTAAATTATATAGGTAACTAGCTGACCCGTACGGCGTTGCCCGTGGTGGTTGGTATTTTCAATCATTTTAACGTAATTGCTTTTTTTTAAGTGTTCAGTCAGTGAGTGGTATTTGGCTTTTATATATATATAGATCTTAAATAATAAAAGCACTATTGTAATAATAATAAAAGACCCAAAATTATGATTTTAGTAACTTTAATCCCCCAAACTCCTCCTAAAATTTCTAAATTTTTCATACCATTTCTTAGTGAGCACCTATGATGGCCCTAGAGGAAGTCACATACCAAATTTCATTCCAATCCGTTTGGTAGTTTTGAAGAAATCGTGATTTAATAACTTTGATCCCCCAAACCCCCAAAAAATTTCGAATTTTTTTAAACCCTTTCTTAGCGAGCGCCTATGGCCCTAGAGGAAGCTACATACCAAATTTCATTCCAACCTGTTTGGTAATTTTTGAAAAATCGTGAATTAGACATTTTTACCCCCCAAACCCCCCTAAAATTTCCATTTTTTTAAAACCCTTTTTTAGTGAACACTTATGGCCCTAGAGGAAGCTACATACCAAATGTCATTTCAATCCGTTCTGTAGTTTTGCATTAAAATTTCGAATTTTTTCAAACCCTTTCTTAGTAAATCGTTTTTTAATAAATTGATCCCCCAAACTCCCCCTGAAACTTCGAATTTTTTCAAACCCTTTCTTAGTGAGCACCTATGGCCCTAGAGGATGCTACATACCAAATTTCATTTCAATCCGTTCGGTAGTTTTTGAGAAATCGTGATGAGTGAGTCAGTGGTATTTCGCTTTTATATATAGATAGTACAATATTTTTACAAATAGTTAAGTAATTTTGTACATTAACCCAAACATAGACACGATCATACAAGCTTTACCTCATTATTTTATAAGTATAAAATTATAGATATCTTAATTCCAAGATGAAACCTAAGGATCTATATCACTTACGGAAGAATGCTTAAAAGATCATTAAAAGTTAAATTCAATGCGATAAATGGTATGTTAGGGCTGCGATACAAACAAAAAATAACTAAATAACTTAATGTACAACCTAATTTACTAAATAAACTTAAAATTAAACTTAGCTACTTACTATGAATAAGTTTAAATGAAAAAATCGTATATCTGACTGAATACAAAATTTGCTTTCTCAAATAAATACTATCATAAATTGGTTTATTAGGCTACACAGCAGTTGGACTGCACCATGGCGCCCATACCCATAAGTAGAAAGCTCCAAAGGAAAATAATGTATATTATTAATTATAGTAAATTATTTTTCTTTTAAGAGATTTATTTAAAAGTAGCATTACATAGCAATGGTTTAGCACTAGAATATGTTTTAAATGTTATGCACCATTTGATTTTAAATATACTTATTTAATTTTTTACAGGAGTTTAAGCATTAGCTGCTGGGTCACTAAGTGGGGTCTCTATACACGGTGTACCATTGTGTTTTCATTGACGGTGTAAAGGTACAGACTCAATGCTGTAAGGGATAATATTTCGTCTCAACAGCCAAATTTTCTTCCCAAATTTTAAACGTTTTTTGGTAGAGTTCATAAATTTCCCCGGACTTCTTTTGCCAAAGGAGGGGAGGGTATCCTTAATCCCATGATCTAAGCCCCCCTAGACAACAGCATATGGGCTCTACTCATGTTAATATATCAAAAAATATGTAATTTAGATTAATTTATCCAAACCAATGTTTAAATAATATTTATAAAAATCATATTTGTTAATTTGTGTTCTGTCTTGAAAAAAAGTTTAGTACGGATTTAGTACAGTAAACAAAATAATAGGCTATGTATAGTTTAGAAGTTGTTTTTTAATATTATTTCCTGCTTTTGTTACCAGGCAAATTTTTGTATAGAGCTATATAATCAAGGATCTATTTTTTTATTTACAAGTGGTATTTTGAAAGCTAATAGTTTCTTTTTTGTGCTGTGAAAATTTATAATAAGCTTTAGGAACTGAAGTCTACTCTGCAGCATTTCTTGATTGTTATATCTATAGTATATTTTACCTTTTACAAGTATAACTATTATTGAATATTTCTGTTACAGTATGCGTACAAAGGCCATGAAAAATAAATATATTGCGACCCAGCTCAAAATAGAAGAGGTTATGAAATATTAGCTAAAATAATCTCCATTACGGGTACTTAATCAGCAAAAGAAAAAGTAGAATTGTCTTTAGTTGAAACATTAAATGTTTAAGAATTTCCAGGATCAGTAAATCTTGGACTGTTTGTCTATTTTATACTCGATTTGTTAACTTAGGATCAAAGATTTTTTCATTCATAGTCATAATTTTACCTTCATTTAATCCTAAAACATTTTTAAATATGGTAAACGTTTAATGAACAGTACACAAGTTAAGCACAATGAATTAGTTTAAATTATAAAAATACACACAATAAATTAAATAAAAAGGTAACAAATTAAATTAAATATTTTCATTTCAAGCAGTTTAAAATAAATTTTCAGACCAAAAACCTGAAAGTGAAATAATAAGAAAAGAAGAGGAGGAATTCTCCTATGACAAAGTCAAAACGTAGTTTTCTTGAAATGTAATGTTTTATTTTAGTTATTGCCCACAAACACATACTAATTGTACTAAACTATTTATACTAAAGATCGTTGGTTCTTCGTGATATTCCATTATAAATAAATGAATTAAAAACTTTTTGTAATAATTTCACAATTGTAAATTGTGAAATTAGAATTGTGAAACTATTACAAAAAGTTGTTCATTAATTAATTAATTGTACTAACATACGAATTTGTATCTCTGTAATAATAACACAATTTAAAGAAAGTATCGTACAAGAAAATGTTTTTCAAACAAATTCATAAAGTGGATCTATGTTTTATGTAAATTTTACAAATTGCATCAACATATTTTAGAACCCGAAAATAAGATAACATATTCAATACTGAGTAAAAGCTACCGTGATAAATTATTAATTTATTCTTTAGTTTAATTGTATTCATTAGATAGAATATGCATTTGGAAACAGGCTGTAGTAAGTTTCTCCAGATTATGACTATATAGCTACTATATTTTACTAGTATAACTATTACTGCATATTTCTGTTAAAGTTTTGATAGAAATGCCATGAAAAATAAAGATATTATGACCCAGCTCAAAATAGAATTGGTTATGAAATATTGGCTATACTATGCTCCATTACGGGTACTTAATCAGCAAAAGAAAAAGTAGAATTGTCTTTCATTAAACATTAAATGTCAGTAAATCTTTATCTATATTGGACTGTTTGTCTATTTCATACTCAATTTGTCACCTTAGGATCTATGATTATTTCATTCATAGTCATAATTTTACCTACATTTAATCATAAAACACTTTTAAATATGGTAAACATTTAGTGAACAGTGCAAAAGTTAAGCACAATAAATTAGTTTAAATTATAAAAATACACACAATAAATTAAATATAAAGGTAACAAATTAATTTCAATATTTTCATTTTAAACTGTTTAAAATAAATAGTTTTATGAAAAACCAAATACCTGAAAGCAAAATAATAAGAAAAGAAGAGGCACTCTGCTATGGCAAAGTCAAAACGTAGTTTTCTTAAAATGTAATGTCTTATTTTAGTTATTGCCCACATCATTTTACAAAATAGTAAAGATTTAAATTGGTGACATTTTCGTAAATGCAAATAACAAATTCTAAACAAACAAATACTAATTGTATAGCTAAAAATTTGTATTTCAATAATAACACAATTTAAAGCAAGTATTGTACAAGAATTCTTTTTTTTTCAAACAAGGTCATAAAGTTTATATATCTTTTCTGTGCATTTCACAAATGTATCAACACATTTTAGAACCCGAAAATAAGATAACATATTAAAATACTGAGTAAAAGTTACCGAGATAAATTACTGGTTTATTCTTTATTTTAACTGTATTCATTAGATAAAATATACATTTGGAAACAGGCTGTAATAAATTTCTTAAAATTATGACGATTTATTTTTTCAGCTTAAAGTCATGTCTATTTGGAGCACCTATGTTGGTTTTACATTTACAGAAATATGAGTTCTTCACTTCGATAAAAAAATGTTGAAGTTAGTAAAATGTGTCTATTGTAATAAAATATAGCTTTAATTTATTTTGTGTTCCCATGTTCCTTTAATGCTAATTCGGAGGCATAGTAACTTATTTCTTTATGTGCTGATCCAAGTTTATATTCATGTTCTTTGTTTGATAAATAAGTCAGACAAATTATAACATTTAATTTTTGTTCTTTTTAAAATTTATCTAATGTTTTTAATGTTTATTTAAAACATTAAATGTTTAATGTTTATTTAAAGCATTCAATTTATAATGTTTTTTTTTACTTATTTTTTTAAATTTGGGTATAAAACAAGAAGTAAAATTTAAGTTTTAACAACGTAATAAATAAAAAAAATCATGATATGTTTGTGTTTCCCTCACTGAACCGAATATGTTAATAATACCTTTAATAGGTATGTTATGCTAAGGATTTGCTATATAAATACCTAAACAATAGGTGAAATGTGTGTCATCGCTTGAACAGTGGCTAAAGAAAGGAAGAAAGGACTGCTAGCAATAATCATACAAAACAAAGGTATTTATATAATACAAAATTACTATATCTTTTTTGGAAATCTTAAACGTTAACTAATTATGGTATTGTAATTTTTTGTTTGTTTTTACTTAGTTTATTTATTTATTGCAACATTAAATGTAAATACCATACGTTTATAGATATTCTGCATTTAAACAAAATCTCTATCAATTAAGATTTTATAACTGATGTAGGCCTACATTAAATGTTTCTTTTATCAATGAAATTAGTGTATAGTATTAAAATTGTCTTTATGGTAGTAAAATGAGTAATAAATGGTTGATTATGTTTTGGCAAATAAATATAACATATACAACAATTAATTGGGGGATGTAATTATATACATGTGGGAAATGCAATGTCTTTCCTGTTTAAGCATATTTTGAAAGATATGTATTTTTTTAAATGTGACACATTTGAAAGCATTCTTTCCCAATTTAGATAATCATTCGGCTATTATAATTTGTATCTAGATTATTTTGATTGACTGGAATAATTATGTACTCTTAGTAGTCATTTTACCATTCTAATAGATCGTCATTTTAACGTTTTAGTGTAGCGCCTATTTACCGTTCTGGAATAACGTATATTTTCCGTTCTGAAATATAGTCTTTTTACCGTTCTGGAGCAACGTCTATTTCTCGTTATAGAACAACGTCTTTTTACCATTGTACAGTAACATCAACGATGAAGAGAATCCAACGATTTATTTAAGGCACCGCACCAACGAGGTTTAGACGTCTTTTTACCTGATCTTTTAAAATTTTACAACGTCTTTTTAACTATCTTATCGCTGTGACATTTGGGTGGAATATTGAAGTACAATTAAATCCGTTTCGTGACATTTCGGTTAAACGTGTTTTCCACGGCAATATGACGTGCTTGTGCTACGTGGGTATAACAAACTCTTGGTATCGATTTAGCTAACAAAGGTGCTGAAAAGTATTAAAAAACTGTTTGATAGCGTAATATTGTTGCCTAACTAGTAGTTAGTAAAAATTGTAAGGATTTACACTTTTTTACAGGAATGATGAGCAAAAAATAAGTAAGTTTTTGCTACATATAAAGTTAACTATATGAATAAAAATTGTTGCATAGCAACGGGTAAGTGGGTATTGTTAGTATTTCCAAAAATCTTTTGCAGGATCCGTGAGTTAAAAATTAAGTATTTTTTTACATAAATGCTAAACTAAATATACTGTAGTAATATTTCATGCTTGCCTTCACTTATGTAATAGATTAGAAATGTTTTTGACAAACCTTTTTCCTTAAATTTATAATCCGGAAAATCTTTATTTTTCTTAGTAGAGTCTTCATGTTTCTTTGGGTTTC
This sequence comes from Philaenus spumarius, assembly GCA_018207615.1. NCBI lineage: Eukaryota > Metazoa > Arthropoda > Insecta > Hemiptera > Aphrophoridae > Philaenus > Philaenus spumarius. Next base: position 2,900 of record JAGFPH010012843.1, on the reverse strand, counting down.
CATCTTTGGACGTTTTTACTTTACGTTTAATTCTTTTCTTTGGTTCACATTTCCTTTTTGGTCTTCCTTCTTTTGGAGACCTGTTTTTATTATTTCAACTGTTCCACTAGTTTCATTAGGCCTAGTTTCATTACTTTCAATGGTTTCATTAGCTTCGATAGATTTGTTTGACTCTTTGTTATGCTTGTAAAAACCTGGTCTCTCATTTTATACGTTTATATTTCCTTGATTCAATACTTCATCAAAATTATTTACTGTATCTCTGCTACTGCATGTTACAGGTTCTACCTACTCATGTGGTCTATCTAGGCCTACCATCTCATTTTTGGAAATTATTTGTAGGCATATCCCTATTGTACTCGGATAATCTACCAATTCTTCATCGTTATAACATGGCAGTTATAACAGAGGCATAAGTGAAACAGAAGCCTCTGTTAACAGCAAATTTTTGTATTAAGAATATGAACTAATTTCTTACTAATATTTCTATTCCTGAATCCAAATTGTCACCTTCTAACCTCATTTCATCAGCGTTATTATCATAGTCACTCACTTTTGAAATAGCACATATGTCAGATAAATTTTCAAAAAGACACTCGTCTGTTTCTTTTAAACTTAATCTGATATCCATAGTGATGAAAAACAATTATATTCTTAGTAGAAATGCACCATATGAAACCAATAATCATCATTTTCAAACAACAACAGCATAATACTAGCAGACTCTTTTGTGTACAACACTCATCGGCTGATTTAGTGATTCGCCATAGAGGACTGACGGCACCATAATATATTTAGGCCATATTTATTTATTCCTGTGAGGTTAATGTAAAATAAAAATAAGTAATTAATTTAAAACAATATGCTATAAATACTTTATAAAAAAATACTGACATATGAAAGACTAGAACATGTTTTAAAAATGTTGGGAAATCACACCATATAAATTGCCAATTCTAAGCATGCACTAGCCATGCAAGTGCTGCTTTCTGGTGGCGTTTGTTGAAACTAGGTGAATACCTGATATTTTACAGAACTGCAATGGTACTTTAAAGTTCCTCCAGGCTTCTACGTATAGATAAAACCACTGTTACCATTTATAAAGACAGTTGAATTTGGTGGTACTTAAAAGTATCGTCGGTCCTCAAAGGGTTAATTGTTTGTATCTCAAAGTTGCAAGATCATCTGGTTCAGAGAACTTTGAAGGTGCCTGTTTTTTTTTAAATTAGCCTTGGATGTTTGCAGTCTGGTGTAATATTTTATAGAGGGTCTTTTGACATCTCCTCTTTATCTTCTTGCTTCGACGAGTGATAATATTCCAATTTCGATCACTGTGGAAACACCATCATCACCTTGTCCATCGATTTTTTCATCACACACAAAACACCAAGTAGTTATTGTGCCCACTAAACTGTCAACGCTCGCATCAATGACACAAATTTACGAAAATCCGAAGCATAACACTAATAAAAATTGTCACTACAACGCTCGCCGTTGTAAAGAAAGTAAGTTAGTGAGAACCCAATCCCCTCCACCCTGTCTTTTGGAAGAAGCCAGGTTATCTTAGTTAAACTTTTCCGTAAGTGAGGTAACGGTGATTTCATTTTTGAGCCTTGACCCTTCCCCCACAGAAAACCAAGATTTTGTCATGAATTTAATTTATTTCATTTTTGAAAATTGCTATCACTTAATGTAAATAATTTTAATACTCGTATAATAAAAGCTATAATTATAAAAAAAGTGTTGTGCTTCAATTTCAATTACCTTATTTACATTGTTAAAGTGTTGTTAGTCATCATGATATCAAGTTACAGAGCAGTTAAAACGCAACAGGCTGTCAACATACTCCTTTCTAGAGGAACATCAAAATTGAGCTTACTTGTCAGAAATCTTATAACTTTTGGTTGGTTGAAGATAAAGTGGAAAAGTGTATATCGAATTGAAAGACGTGTAATGCTCTACAAAAATTCTGAAAAACGAACGTGGGAGGCCCTAGAAACAAACCTTCGACAAAAAGAATGAGATTAGAATGATTTTTTCGTAAATATATGATTTCGGTAACGTATATCTCGAAAACATTTGGTGTTCGACAAATGTTGTATTGAAACAATTTTACGAGAAAATTTATTTGATTTAATATTTATATGTAAAGGATTTTCAACGTTTCCGAAATATAAGTGAAAAACAACAAAATGGGATTTTCCACTCCCTCCCGAATTTATCTAAACTCCCAGGATCGTTGTCTTTTATTATGTTTACATACTAACTACTTCTAACAAAGTCCTGAAGTAAAAAATTCACGAATATTCAATGCAGCCTACAAAGCGGCGATCTATACCCTTTTTTTATTTATACTTCTTTATTTTGGTCCCCCCCCCCCCGCTAAGGGGGATACTGTGACGCCAACAATTGTCCATGACGTCACCCTTGCTTCAGCATAAACTGCAGTAAAATAGTAATAGCTCAGACCATAGTCCATGATTGTGAAAATTTAAGGTTTGTAGGCCTAAGATGTTTTTTTCAGTTGTCAAGAATAAAGTAATCCAAAAGGATTGTAAAATTGCATAAATATTAAACGATTTCTAACCTAACCTATCATACAGCATACATTAGTATTAAAGCTCTTTTACAAAAAACACCCACATACAGACATTATAAGAAGTTTGTTTTAATTGAAGCTGTAAACTTGTAAACATAGCTTCAAAGTATAGCCTATGATATATATTTTTAAGTATTACAGAAGATGAGCGAAATCAGCTGTTGTATATATATGAAGAGCAGTTTATTCTTGACAGCTGCTCATTAACGTATCATATGTCTATAAAATGATAGTTATTATACACGGACGTACATCTGCGCTTATAGGAGTTTATACGTATTATTACTGGTTATTAAAACAA
>JAGFPH010012842.1:9672-21521 GCA_018207615.1 Philaenus spumarius | reverse complement strand
TCTATTTACTTAATAGTTGAATTTTTAGAAATTAGTGATTTTTGTAGAAAAAGCTAAAAAATGATAACAATTAAATAAATAGGTATAAGTTACCTGTCTGCTGTCATCCAATCCTGGTTTTTCACCTTGTGACAACCGCGGTTTCGGGGTTACCCCATCATCCTGTCACATTAATTAAAACACAAAAACACGAAAATAAAATAAAATAAAAACACATCACTCACTGCTATTTGAGATCGTCGCAGAACATTTTTCACAAACACACGAACATAAATACGATGCACGTAACACAAAACAATAACGCTAAAATATGTGCACATGTTATACTCGGCCGAGGGTAAACGGATTAATGAGATTAAGTTGGGATATTATTAGAAATTGCTCCATGAAAGTGTGCCGGAGGGCGAACGGAAGGCGTTTTTTTTATTTTGACACCTTGTCATTCAGTAGGTGTTGATTATTGGTCTTAGAAGCCCTATAGATGGCAAACTCCTCCCATGTGTCCATATAACGGCCTTTATTACATAGGTGCAAGATGCTCATGTTAGTGTTGAAATCACTGTAGTTGTGGAGACTATTTATCAGGTGCTCGACGAAATTTGATTTGGGGGGGTTTAGGTTATTAGTGCTTTTTGGTAAGTGCTCCTTGAATCTCTTAATGAAGGGCCGGCCCGTTTGGCCTATATAAAAACTGTGGATGGTTTGGTCAGTGGCAGTTGGTTTGCGGTATGTTTCGTAACAAATTTGGTTTTCATCCTTGTATAAAGTTAAATCCAGGAAATTTAGGCTATTGTTTACTTCGGTTTTCAGTGTGAATTTCAGATTGTGGTGGATATTGTTTAAATAATTCTTCAATAGGGTCAATTGTCTGCCACTACCATCGTATATCAGGAAGGTGTCGTCGACATATCTACGGTAAACAATTATCTTATTCCTAAATTTGTTGGAATCGGACCACAAATGTTTGTTTTCAAAATCATTCAGGAAAATTTCAGAAAGGATACCCTAAAGGGGGGAGCCCATGGCGAGGCCTTCATTTTGTAAATAAAAATTGTTGTTGAATTGGAAATAATTCTGACTAAGTACGGTACTGGTTAATGTGAGTAATTCTTCGATAGCCTTGGGGAATAAATTGGAATATTCCTTTAGGTTATTGTGGATGATGTCTATGGTTTCAACTATTGGAATGTTTGTGTACAAGTTAACAATACCGAAAGAAGCAAATCTGTAGCCGGTTTTTAGGTTTGTGGATTTAACGTCCTCTATGAGTTCTAGGCTATTACGCAAAGCGTGGTTATTTGTAAATACGAATTCTCGTCTTAATATACTGTCTAAGTGTTTGACTAATTTATAGGTCGGGGCTGAAGTAAAATTGACCAACGGTCTGATAAGGGTAGTTCACATTATGCTAGTATTTTAGTCTAGTAGCAAGTAATTTAGTAGCTAAATTACTCGCTACTGCCCCAAAATCGTTCGCACTTCCACTTTAGTGTTTAGTTTAGTTTCAGTACAGTTTACAAGTGAGTGGTGTTTTGTAAGATGAACAGCCTACAGCGCAATAAAGTAAATCAACTGATTAAGTTAATCTTAACAGCGATTTTAGAAGAGGTAGATAATGAAATTTGTGTGATTGCTAAAAAGAAGCTATGGATACGAAAATGGATCGATAGAAGAGACAAACTAGGAGCTACTAATTGTCTTCTGAAGGAATTAGCATTGGAAGATCCCAAAGAATACTTTGATAGTTTGAGAATGTCTGAAAGTTGTGTAAATTTTATGTTAATGAAAATACACTCTCAAATTCAGCGTAAAGATACCCTTTTAAGAAGTGCGATTCCTGCAATTACAAAATTACAAGCAGTTCTATACTTTCTTGCTACTGGATGCAGTTTAAGGACACTCACACACATATTTAGACTCTGAAATCAACTATTTACGAATTCATCATTGAAGTTTGTGAAGCAATCTATGAATCACTAAAGGAATTTATCAAGGTAAGATTAAATAACTATAGCTAGATATATTATGAAACATTTATTTATTAAGAGAACCATTTTCAACATTGTTTGATATAACTTTTTATTATAAATACTTTGTTTACTTCCATCACTTTTTATTATCAACATAAGCGTTTTGCATTGCTGTTGAAATTAAATTTGATGTAATGGTAACGTTACTCTCAGTTTCATTGTTATTTATATGGCCAAATGGAAAAATATTTGAGGAAAGCTGATAATCAGCAACATGTTCAGAATGATGCGCAGATGAAATGGCCGAAATACATTCAACTGATTGCTCTTCCAAATTATAGTTACTGGTGTCATTATAAAATATTGAAGAATCGCTTCATGGTGATTCTGTAGCACACGACGACTGCGGCGTCCTGGAGATTCTGTTTTGTTCAGATGTAAGGTGCTGACGTCGAACTCTATTTAAGTAAAGTTGAATGTGCTCTTGTGCTTCTAATGCCGATAGTAAAGGCAAGGATTTCAGTTGAAGACCGACGTGTTTACCGAAGACCTCAAACTCATTTTCTACTACTGTTGAGTTAGTAGTGTCAGCTATCTCTTTCAATTGTTTAACCATGCTGGAGAGCTGGGCGATTTTTTTCTTTTTTGTTGGAGGTGGAGGAGGTGTAAGTTCACGAAAAGTATTATTTTGCTCACTATCTGCCCCATCAGTGTGTGAACTATTGGATGCCTGAAACAAAAAAAAATGTTATTAGTATCAAAGTATTCATGATTTTTTTTTCAGATTCCTACTACTACTATTGACTGGAAAAAAATTGAAAATGGTTTTCGAGAACAGTGGAACTTTCCAGGGTGCTGTGGAGCAATCGACGGCAAACATTTCGTCATTAAGGCACCCCCTGAGTCAGGAAGTTTATACTATAATTACAAAGAGACAAACAGCATTGTCTTAATGGCTGTTGTAGATCATAAATATTGCTTTAGTTATATAGACGTTGGGTGTAATGGAAGGGTTTCTGATGGAGGCGTATTTCGTAACTGCAGTTTGTACCAAGAATTAGATAACGGTGTTCTACCAGAGGTTAATTTCCTAGTTGGCGATAATGCATTTCCCTTGAAAGAATATTTATTAAAAAATTTTCCAGCAAAAAGATTAACAGTAGTAATAAAAACTAAGAACTTACTATATTATAGTAATAAATATGCTGTTGAAATAAAATAATAAAATGATGCACTAACCTGATGTTTTTTATTTTCAATTTAATTTCCTTTTCACCAGATCCAGGTATATTCATGGTATTTTCTAAATCCGAGTATGCGGATTGTTTTGCTTGCTTGTTTGTTTTTATAATGTGGGGACTTAATATTCCACAAGCATTCATATTCAAGGTATTTGGAAACAAATTTTAAGGTTGTTTCTTCACTCCAGCGGAACGACATGTTTACTACTAATGAACTCGACCAAACGCAACAGGTTCGAACTTGTTTAGCCGGTGCGCCAGTGAGCATGGACGCGTGGTGGGGGGTGCTACTCGCCCGAAAAGAATAGAGCTAAATGGATCGACTAAACTAAATTCCTTACTAAACTACTCGACTAAATTTTTAGTGTTCAGACACTTTTAGCTACTAAATTACTTGCTACTAGACTAAAATACTAGCCTAATGCGAACATACCTATAGGGACATCGGACTTATGCACTTTAGGTAGGCCTCTCAGATAAGGAGCGCGTGGGTTATTGTCGGATAGAAGGAATTTGCTATGAATCACTTTGTTTATTGCTTGTTTATAGTTCGCAGTGGGGTCATGTACAAGTTTGTTTATATTATTACTGCAAATAAAGTTGTTTACTTTATCGTTGTAGGCCTCTTTACTAATGACAACTAAGGAATTGCATTTATCTGCTTTGGTTATCATTGCGTCATTCGAATGTAATTTATTGTTGATACTCGTTAGGGCTTGTCGCTCACTTTTGAAATGATTGTTAATGCTTACGTTTGAATTTTTTATAACTTTTTGATTTTATTATTTAAAGCAATTCTGGCGGTGATTTGTGCTTCCATTGTAGTTAAGGTTTTTACTGATGCTTCAGCGTGAATACGTTCCGAAACAAACTATTTATGCCCTTCTTTGGAAAGTTATATTTTAAATTTTAAACCCTTATCAAGCAGAGCGGATTCGTCTGCAGAAAAAGAAATGTCTGTATAGTTAATGGTACGTGGGTAAAACACATGGTTGCAAGGAAAACTGTTAGAAGCCAATGAATTATTTTTTACAGCTAGTGATATGAGTTTATTGTTGATCACATTTTTCTTGTTTCTGATAACTTTGCTAATCTGTGTGTCTATGTCTCGAAGAACAGATTGAATTTCGGCAGGGTGTATGCAGTTGAGCAATTCTAAGTGTATTTTATAGACGGCCTTGTTTATAGGTCCTTTTTACAGAATAAATGTTTAATTTCACTTTTCAACCAAAATTGTTCAGCCATTTTTTTTTTTTTGGTTTTCATAGCAACATTAGAGTTGTTGTTAATTTTAATCTTGAGCATTTTCCAAAAAAAAAAACAAACAATTTTTTTCTTTTTTCCTGACTCTATAGTTTATAAGGTTTAAGAAAAACATAATATATGCCACAAAATTTCTTTACATCAGTGTGAAAAATGTATTCAAAGCAACTTTTTTCTGTATATTTATTTGTGTGCTCCTTAATTGCACGTGCACGAGACGACAAGAGAGTGACAGCTGAACGATTGTTGCGGAGGGTCAAGGACTAAAAGTTAAAAAGTAATTGGGCTTATTCTAGTAAGGCGTCAAAAACATATTACCAAAATGATCGATCTATTAAAAACAACGCATAAACAAGTCATATATTCAATATAACATTGGCTTGAATAATTTACATTGGTGCCTGGTGGTAGGGACAATGAGAGGAACTGGCTGCTCCAAAGGGCGCACACCCCCTAAATTGAAAACACCGCAATTTTATTTCAATATGTAGCAGTATTATTTTTATAAATAGAGAAAGAGAAAGGTTGTTGATAGTAAACATAATTATTTTTCATCACTTTATCACAAACGTTTTTATGAACTATAGAGATGTGTCGATAATCAAATTTGCTGAACCAGTTAGGTACATTTCGTATTAGGTTTGACTGTGGGTTTCTGTCTGCATTCAATATATATTATAATAAATGTTGACTTTAAAATCATTTATAACAACAATTTAATATATTATTATTCAATTCGATTTAACTTAGTCCAGTGTTATTTAATAATGTATTATTATGAAATGTTATATATGCCCATTGCTATTGTTCTAAGATATTTTATTCGATATTTCGGTCGATTTAAACAATATTAAATATACCATATGTATAGGCTTACCAGACATCCTCATTTACTGTAGAGAGTCTGTTTTTTTTAACCTCCACCGCGAATATGTTTGCGGCTATAATAATATGTCTGCAGTTATTAAACAAAATAATCAACAGTTTTTAATTTACATAAATAAATTAGATTTTTATAATTTTTGACCAGTTTTATTAAACAGAAAAAAACGTTTATAAAAGATACAGAGTTGCAGCACTATTTAGCTTTATTCTCAATGGCTATTATAGCAGCACTGACTTGACATGCGCAATAGAGTAACGCAGTTCAGTTGAAAACACTGTTTTTGTAACAGTTAAGTTTATTGTTTGAATAGTTTACTGTCGTATCGTAATATATATTATACGAATTATACTTCTATTCTGCAATTCGTTTAAGTTTAAGTTAATTTTAAGATGGGCAAAAGGAAGTGTACATCTAATGAAAACCTTAAAAATGAGTATACATTTATAAAACAAGTTGAAAGTGATAATGAGAGAGTTTCATGTAAACTTTGTGGCGCTGTTTTTCCAATATCGCACAGGGGCGCCGGGAAACATTGAAGATCACGTAGGTACGGAAAAACACAAGAAAGCTGTTGCTGCATCTGTGCTAACGAATTTGGAAAAAAATCTTACTAACAATCAACTAATTTAGATATTGACGCTGAAGAAGCCACATTTGCCTTTATACCGCAAAACATGAGTTAAGCTTTAAAACGTCTGGTTGTAACTCTAGGTTTATAAAAAAACTCTTTGAAAGCAAATTTGCATCTGCACGTACAAAGACAGAAGCTATTATGTGTAATGTTTTTGAGCCTTTCATTACCAAAGTATCCTCAAAGATATTGAGAGTGTAGGCTACATTTTCTAACCCTTAGTCCTCCAGCTGCTGACAGTTCTAACAGAAAAGAGACAAAATTAGTGCCTATCGTCGTTACATATTTTACTAAAGATGGAATTCAAATATCAGTTTGAGTACAATATTCTGCCAATCCTAGCGAAACCCTTTTATTTGAGTTGGTCGACGCGTTTAGAAGTTCCTCCATTCTCTAGACCTACTCTTAGTAAAAATAAAGTTTTGAAAAACTCAAATAAAAGGATTACGCTATTATTGGCAGAAAATTGTACTCAAACCGATTATATGAATTCTATATTACTATTTTTACAATTAATACAAAAAAATACTTATTAAAAAGACTTTATTAAGGCTAAAAGGGTCCTATTCTATTTTACATTTAAATTAAGATTTTTTCATACATTTTTAATTTTTCATTATGAAACTAACTTACTTAACATAACATGACCTTAGTTTTTTTTATTTGACCTCCCTTTTTAAAAGAAAAGTCTTCAGTAACATAGAAAAAATATGGTATGCCTACTTGTGTATAAATTAGGTTATGTCATTCAAATAAACTGTTTTTTGTACAGGACGGCTCTCTTGCAATAATTTACGTGTAAATAAAATGAATGTCGGCCTATATTTAAATAATATTAAATAAACGATATTATCGTATTACGATAAAATCGTAGAGTTTGGCGTTCAGTTTTCTTTTTCCTACTTCATCAAAAACTTATATTTTGTGTTAAATATATTTATTGCAATATAATGTTGAAATATTGCATTATTGTTCGAAAAACAATGTTGTTCATAGAACAAGAATTTAGATAAATTTTCAAAAGTTTGGCCGATCGATGTACTGTATTTGGAAAAAAAGTAAATATTTGTGGATTTCAAACCTTGGGATTAGAATAATAAATTAAATACAACATTAGTTTTGCCGTAATTCGAGGATCTACAGACAATAGTTCTAATAGTATCGGGTAATAACAGGCTGTGACCTCTCTTCTTCTTTCTTTCCGGTAGGTATTAGCATTGACTATATAAGAATTAATACTTATATAGTCAATGGTATTAGTTAAAGTTTGACACTGAAAGCGCATGCTTTCGATAATCATTTTGAATGATGTCTTTTTTACAGTCTGTGTTTGGCCCTAAGTTCCGAGACTCATTCAATTCGTAAACTGTCTCAACATCCGGTCTCCCACAAAGCAATTTCCACTTTTTCTCAGTCTGTTGTAGTGTGAAAATAAGCACAATAATCACTATTCATATTTGGCAGGGAAACTCTTATAATAGTTATAATGCTTCTTTTTTTAAATGCTGACATTGTAATCTTAGATGTAACTAAGCTAAGCCTATTACCTAAACTTCCAGCTGAATTCAACGTTCGTAAATAAATTAACTAAATGTAAATTATACATATTAATTTTATTTTGTACTAACGTTAAACTCTAATTAATTCAATGAAGGAACCTTTCAGATATAAGCTGAGTAATTTTTAAAACAGAATTAATATGGTTTAACTTATTGAGAACAAAATACTCAGATTGAGCAAAAGAACCACAATTTACAAAAAATACATCTCCCAGTGCATTCCTTTACAAACAATAAATACATTTAGTGCTGGCTTGTACTGAGTATGTAATAATAAATGAATATAAATATCATATAAATCGTAGTTAACAATTGGTTATTTGACAAATTGGGAGCTAAGCGAGCACAAAGGTTGTCATGCAGGGTCTAATTTGGCCTATACTTATAACGAAACTCATAGCAAACATCCAAATCTTGATGAAAACCTAACATTATTTTTGAAATCATCATTGAAATATCCTTGAGGTTAAACATTAGGACTAGGTCTAAATTATTTTTGAAGAAATGCATTTTCCACCAAAACTAAATAATTATAAATAACAATAAATTCCTTTTACTAAGCAGTTTTTCTTAAAACTAGATTAGATTAAACAATCTTAAAACTTTTTAGGATTAATACATATTAAGGGAAAGATGGAATACCATTTTTATTAATTTTATTTCATTGTATACTCATAAAAAATAACCTAAGTTCCCTGCTACTCTTGCCTAATGTAACGAACTAATCACATCCTTTAGCTTTTAAAGTAGCCTATGTATTTATTTACATATTATTGTAGTCTATTCAACCTAACAGCAAATAAACACAATTCAAATTCATTGCTTATGATCAAGCACTGTATGAATAATCAAGCTCAGAAAACTAACCTCAAATTATTCTGATTTATCTTTAAAAAAAACCTTTATAGTCTCCTCAACCAGACCATACTTAGAAAAATCTTTTGCAGACAGTTATGTTATCCTTCCAAATGACACACCTGCCAAGAATGGGTATGTACAACTTAAAAGAAATAGATAGTTTTTCAAATTTAGAGCATAATGTAGCAGAAAACAGAAAATTAGGCCTCAACCAAAATTGAAGGTAGTTGAAAAAAACCACACATTTTGAGGGGCTCATAGTGTTTTGTGAACTTACTTATAGTAATATAAGTTAAATAAAATCATAAATAAATGTAAAACTAAAACTACCTAACATCATCAGAGTTTGTAAATTTGATTATTTAATAATTTTATATAAATAAGTTGTAATACTACATATTTATTTAATATTTATATAGACATGTATATTGATTGAATATTAATTATAAACTCAATACATATTATTTGGATATTATAATAATATACATAGGAAATAATTGTCCCTTTTAGTGTAAACTCTTTGAGATTTTACTCATTTAGAACAGAAGGTTTTGGTATCAAAGTCTAGATTTGAGTTGGACCGCAAACTATATTATCGTTTTTCAAATTTAATTAAGGAGCCTATACATTTTATTCTGGTATATTTAAGTTAAATGTATCGTTTACTAGCAAACCTATTACACAGCCAACATAACTATTAGGAGTATTAGGAGTAAGCAGCAGTTATTACTCATGAATTGAGTGCATATAACAATCTTAGGAAAAACCTTCGTTTAGATTTCTCAAAAATATTTATATTTTGAAAAACCAGACATTCTTTAAGAAAATCCTTTGCAGGTAATAATTTTACTCATCCATATGGCATACACCCACATATGGGGTACTAAAACTCAATAGAAATATGTAATTTTGTAATTCTAGTGCGAAAACAAAGCCAAAATCATAATTTTAGATAATCTTCACATTTTAAAGGCCCTAAGATGTTATGTGGGTATGGTTTTAATTATGATATGTTCAAATTTAATCTTATTAAAAGAACAATTTTTGTATATTTGTATATAGATTTATTTCGAGGATCTCGCTAACGGCTTTAAACGATTTTGATGAAAATTTGCATATAGGGGTTTTTTGACGTCAGATCTATACCACCTTTGAAGTCACTAAGTAGGTGAATAGATACATTACAGATACAATCCAGATGGTTTTCAAACATATGTTAATCTGTCAATTTTAGCTTCTGATGTTTATTTACTATTTAACAAACATAAATCATTAACAATGAATCAGGGGTATAATTTTCAACTTATTTCTTGATTCAAACACCAAACGTAAATTAAACATTATTTTTGTGCTGCTTTTTAAGATCGTCAGTTTTCATGCTTGGCATGTTATATGTAGAATTTTCCAGAGTCTTCCTCGTATGGAAGGAAGTATTTGGTTAAGATCCGATTTAGTCATGATAAACCTGAGTGTATTCAAATATATACGTAGTAATAGATCAACTGTAAAAAAATATTATAATATTGCTAGTTTTATATTCTAATAAAATGTTTAACTAATTGCACTCATGTTTTTTTTTTATTATTTAAATAAACAGTTCATATGTTCTCAAGATCGAAAAATATTCATATTTATTCAGTATGTAATTTGTATTTTCCTAAAAGAAACAAATTTTTAAAAAATACTGAGCGACGCTCGGTTGCCCTGGTATTAAAGTAAATCTAATACCGAAAAACTGACAAACAATGACTGGACTTTAAAACGGGTGAATAGTCTATGACACAACGAAATAAATATTTATCAATATGCAACGTTTAAAAAAATCTTTAAGCAAAAGTAAAGATCTTATAAATGGTATAAATGGTAGAAAATGTAAAATAACGCATATAAAGAATATCTTTTTAGGAAAATGTTAAGAATTTATGAATTTAAATAAATCTAACAACTCCATAGCGTCGAATCGGTAGTGCTGCTTCTTAGTGAAAAAATGGAAAACACTGTCACTCTTTTAATTCAACGATCAAGGCTGCATTATGAATTTCCGAACAGTTTTATCTTGCATTCACTAAGGAGGAAATCATAATTAACGAAACAAAAAGTGGTTTCCGAGGATTCCATGCCGTTTTGTAGTTTGGTGTTTTTATAGTATTATTAATTCTGTTCAGAAAAAAACCGTTCAGAAATTAATAGCTAAATTAATTTACATACATGCTTTGCTTCCTATTGTCTGTGTTGGTGGGGAGGGCCTAAATCAAATCTTACATTTATGAATAAAATTTAACAATAAAATTATGAAATCACGTTATACAGTATTGTATATTAGATCAATACACGCATATTAATAGATTTTATTTTTATTTATTAACAAAAAAACTGTCAAATTGAAAAAAGTTTTCGTTTTATAATAATTGAGATAGTCCTAAATGAACAGGGGAGTATTTATCCTCAAAGGAATAGTTAATGAATTTGTTAAATCCCTTTAAAAGAATGTTCTAACTAGCACAAACGTTATAATATTACATATATATTTAATATTAGAAGACTGTGTATCAAAATTTCTATTTGTTCAATTTAATACTTCAAATTCAATGTTATACTTGACAAATATATAACTAAAATTGTCCACTAACTATAGTGTAGTGATAGATAGTGGTAAGTGTCCGTAATAATTCAAACACAGTCATATACTATATTTTTCCAACATAACGAACAATAATTATATTCTTGTTCAATACTAGTAATTTCGTAACAAAATAAAGGGAAGATAGTCCTGTAGTATATAGGTATCTAATATTATATGCGAATATACAAGTTATTTGTTAAACAAAATTGTAAAAAAACTACTTAATTAACTTAATTACTTTAGTTTGTACACCAATATACGTAAAGTGAACAACATTTTTGGACATATTCTAGTAATGTTTAAACATCACCGTACAGAATAAGCTCTGTTACATTTTGTGCTTATTTGTGTATCAACTATAGTTTGTAAGAATTGGGAAGGACTCTGAGTGATTAACATCCCTTCCACCAACGCACGCACACTCGCCAGCATTGCCGCAACAGGCCCTACCTACCTCTCGCAGGTAGTCAATGACTCACCCACTCAAGAGCATAATAAAAAATGACAACTTTGTGATTTCAAAAATTTTTCTTTTCGTTTTAGTTTTTTTATGATCTACATAAAATTCTGATCAAATTGAGACCAAATACGATATAATTACAATGATTTTGAAGTATATAAAACTCAGTCTAACCATGAACCCGAGGATAAATTAAATAGTACTGTAAAATGTTTGGTATACTCCAAATAAAATATTTAAATTAATAAAGTGTAAAAAATTATAGGTTTCGTTATTAGTTGACTTAGATGAAACCTTGGTTACAAGGGAGTTAGAAACAATACAAACAAATATAATTCTATAAAAAAACATATAATTC
>JAGFPH010012841.1:8604-28538 GCA_018207615.1 Philaenus spumarius | reverse complement strand
AAAGCATTTATATATAGGTATGTATATATGTGTTCGCACTGTAGCGGGCGGATTTTAAGTCCAATTTGGTTCAAATTTGGAACACATGTTGGTTGTCTACGTCGATCGGACGAGTTCGTTAGAAAAAAAAAAACAACAATCGGAAGCACGTTTTTTGACCGGAAGTAACTATTTTTTTAGATTTTTCCTACGAGAATGACTTAGTTTTTGAGTTTTTTCTACAAATACAAATGTAGGATGTTATTCTGCACGTTTTGATCTTTTACGTGACCTTATAGCTCGCTTGGTTCCCACAAAATCGATCAAAACGTAAAAAACCACAGAAGTACCCGGTTCAAAGCCATGCGGTGGATTCTACAGTGGGGTTGGCGTGCGAAGCACGCAATGCATTGTGAATTTAAGATAATCCCAATATGCGAAATGGAGTGCGAAACATTTTGCAGCTATTCAGCACCGTCGTGAGTAGACCTATGTCTCAAATTGTTGGTTGAAACCCTAAAACATAGGCCTATAAACTTAGTTTTGGAAATTTGCTCAAATCACGTCAGCGGTCCAGCTGCGTGGTCGAATTATTATTGAAGTGTAAACCTCTATAGGGGCAGCTCGTCTAAAAATTGTGGGCGGTGAATCGGAATTTACCGTCACGCTTTTTCCGTCACGCTCTATTGCGTCACCCTCTACTATATATTATATAGTACACATGTGTATGTATCAGGGTATATATATAATTTACTTGGTAATGCCTCTGAAATGTACAATGTGCTTCCTCATTTCGTAAGTTGTTTAAATATTTTACCTCTGAAATGGACATTGTGAATCCTCATTTCATAAAAATTGTGCTTTTATTCAATATTGTTTTCTATACTTTTGAAGTGTAAATCAGAACATCGACATAGAAGTTTACAACTTCTCCCGCGTGCTCTTAAGCACAACTGGATTTTTTTTAAATACTTAATATTTTTGTAAGTAGAAAAGATATTGAGCTTAAATTTTTTATACCCATTTGATGCGTAACCGTTACTGTACGAAAACCCAAAGAGTTCTTTCGAATATTTTTCAAAATGGCGGCGATTAAAATTAGTAATTTCAAACATCTAAAAACCGCTTAGTATATAAAAAAATTTTAGGATACACAAAGAGTTTTTTTTTATATAACAAACAAAACTGTTCTTTATTTTTCCCGTAGCTCAAAAGATAACCGAGCTACCTGCTAAAACCTCAAAACATAATTAATTTCTTTAAGTACTATTATTGTCGTTTCTGTATTGCTACAGACTGACTGGCTGATTCGTAATGGGCTTACAACCAGAACTATGATAGCTAGAGATTTAATATTTTCATTGTACCTTCATACTACTATGTAGTGACGCGCTGAGAAAGGATCTTGCAAAATATTTATTTTAAAGGTTGAACATGTTTAAAATACGGGGTTTGATTCCCAGCACTATAACAGACGAAACAGCTGATTCAAATCACAATCCTAACGCAATTCTCTAAGCGGCATATATTGAACACACACACGTTTATTGATCCAGACTGTTCATTACCACGGCAACCAATTTGGACAATTTATAATAAGGGTATTAGTTTACACAACCAATTTGTGTTAAGGTTAAGTTAACAAAATAAAAATAGATCGACCACGCAGCTGAACCGCTGACGTGAGTTGAGCAAATTTCCGAAATTAATTTTATAGGCCTATGTTTTAGGGTTGTAACCAACAATTTGGGAAATAGGTCTATTCACGACGGTGCTGAATAGCTGCAAAATGGTTCGCACGCAATTCCGCATATTGGGAATATCTTCAATACACAAAGCATTGCGTGCTTTGCACGTCAACCCCCGTATTGGGAGTATCTTCAATACACAATGCATTGCTTGCTTCGCACGCAAACCCCACGGTAAAATCCACCACAAGGCTTTGAACCGGGTACTTTTATGGTATTTTACGTTTTGATCGATTTTGGGAAAACCTAGCGAGCTATAAGGTCGCGTAAAAAACAAAATGTGCAGAATAACATCCTACATTTATATTTGTAGAACAATCTCAAAAACAAATTCATTCTCGTAAGAAAAATCTCAAAGAATAGTTACTTCCGGTCAAAAAACGTGCTTCCGGTTGTTGGATTTTTTTGGCTAACGAACTCGTCCGAGCGACGTAGACAACCAACACGTGTACCAAATTTGAACCAAATCTGACTTAAAATGCGGCCGCTAGAGTGCGAACACATATATATGTATATACATATATAATAATAATAATAATAGCTTTATTGCCGTTAAACATACTACACGCAATAGTCAGCAGTCATATTGGATTAGTGAACAATACATCATTTCACACTACAAGTAATTAACTATACATCAGTCAAATCACAATCCATGAATTCTTCCACCGAATAGAACACCTTCAGCTTAAGCCATTTTTAATTACATTTTTTAATTTTTTTTTCTGGCAAAGTTCTTATATGCAAAGGCAGTTTATTAAATAGCATATACTGTTGGTAATAATAACCCTTATGCGTTTTAGCTAGTCTTATACTAGGAGCTATAATATCACATTTGTTTCTGGTATTGTAACCATGTCTATCATACTGGTTATCGAATTGTAATATATTTTGTTGGACATAAATTAAGTTACAATCTATATATAGGAAATCTATATGTATGATTTTTAATGACACCCCAAAACGTGTTCTGGGGACCATGATCGGTGCTCATTTGCTACTCCCGCCCTTGGGTCTTACCAGAAGCAATAGCTTCTGCAATAGCTCATTTTACATATGGAAATTCGCTAATAATTATTATAATCAAAATACAAACGAAAAAGGCTTACTATATCTATAAATTAAACATCTGTTTTGGATCACAAATTGAACACAATTTCAGGTTGTGCCTGTACTGAACTAAAACACGTTTCTTGAAAGCATTTAGGCCTACATAACAACCAATTTGGAAAATTTAGAATCCGGTAATTATTCTTCACAAGAATCAGTTTTAGGTTAAGTATTGGAAATAAAAACAACGAAACAGGCTTACTGTATCATAATTCAAACACCTATCAAAATAACTATTCAAATTATACCAACTTTATTCTTTACTAGGCCTATTTGACCAGTTTGAAACACTGCTTTACCGTCGGTCATATTTTAGAACTTGAAAAATTCCTCTCCCTTCTGTATAAAAATTTAAAATCTCTGCCATAATCGATCTTCATTCCCGCGAAAATATCACAGTAAACAATAGTTTGTTTTCATTTGCTTCGCCACGGAGGTTGGTGAGCGAAGCGAATAATATTTTTTAATGGTTCTACAATGCAGTTATTATTGGGAAAATGAAGATAAATCGGGAGAAAATTGGGCAAACTAATCGTACCGTCCTAATTTGTAGATTAGTCAAAACTAAAATCGATTCGATATGTTTACATTTGATGAATCGATTAAAAGCCTGATTAGCATTCTACATTATGGCAAAAACAATTAGCTAATTATGTTGGATCGTAATTTCAGAACGATCGCTAAACCTAATCAAATCTCCCATTGAACTATACATTGCAAAGTACAACGAAGCTGCAAGAAAGATGTATTGCAAAATGAATACATTAGAAATCGATAGATGGAACTAGGCGTAGGCGGTTATTACCTCCCATTTCCGGAGACTGTAAAACATTATGTATGCCTTCTTATTCTCGATAGTTGCGTAAAAGACGATCTAACCTTCAATTAGTACAGCTTTGAGAATTGCTCGTTCGACTTTTCCTTGTGCTGAATTGATATGTGTTCGTTTGTCTACTTGTGCAATAGGAAAGACAATTACACACCATAATGTTATAGAGTAAATAAAAGACACGAAAAGAGTTAATCTAAAGATGGAAAAACGTTATTTAAGGGATAGGGGGAAATGTTTTTAAAAAAAATTTGATTTTTGGAACGAAGTTCCTTAACGCTGGTTGCGTTAGGAGATAAGAAATAGAAAATGTAATGCGAAACGAAAAAGTGTTATTAATTGGTTGCTACAGCAATGACAAATATAAAATACGAGTAACGAAAAGGCGTTATCAAATTGGTTGCTATGGCATAGAATGTAAATACATTCAAGAAACATGTGTTACGGTTCATCAATTTAAATTAAGAGACGATAGGTTCCGTCCGGCGTAATTCGGATATTATCGTCACAGTTTAATGTCCATTCATTGTAAATACTTTCAACAAACATAAAATGTTCGTTCATCAGTCTAGGCCTAACCTAAAATTATTGTGTGTATATTTAATTTGTTTTACCTGCCTTAAAGGAAACATACATACAATAATTTTAGGTTAGGCCTAGAAAGTCATATTTTAAGCCTAGGCCAAACCTAAATTATTGTTCTATTTTTAAAGCATTGTATGAGTATCCAAGTCACTATTGATAATAGTATTTTTACCTTTTTGTTTCCGTCTTGTGACTTCGTCTGCGGTTTTTATATATGACGCGTTTCAAAACCTACGTTTCATCATCAGATGATTTGTCGGTCGACCGCCCGCCGTAGTAGACGTCTATCAGATATTTTATGTGTTGTGTGTCGTGAGTTGTATATTGTTGTATTTTTGTGATGTGAACTGTTAATTTATTTATTAATTTATCTGATGATGAAACATAGGTTTTGAAACGCGTCATATATAAAAAACGCAGACGAAGTCACAAGACGGAAACAAAAAGGTAAAAATACTATTATTGTTCTATTTATTATTATGTATTTTTAATTTTCCGCTTACACGCTTCCTCAGCAAGGGTTAATTTAATTAAATTACAAGTTTAAAAACATGGACCAATACAGGGATTTGAATCCGGGTCCTTTACGATGATTTAACTAAATTATTGTATGTATGTTGCAGTTAAGACAGCTAACATAAATTAGACTGCGCTTACTATCTCAACTTTGATGTTATAATTAATTCTACACATTTATTATAATAACATTAAACGTTTTTAAACAGTAAATATTTGACTAAAAAACAATTTAAAGATAAATGGAAAATGAAAGATTTAAATTATGTGTGTATGTTGCCGTTATGGCTGGTAAAAGAATTGAAGGAAAGGCGTGATGAACTTCGTTCCTGACGGGGGTCCCACGACCGCACACATTTACTTTTGGTTGTTGTTTTCGTAACGTTAGAATGTTACCTCTAATAATATATGAACAAAAATTCTGTATGACACCTATAAATTTGTAAAATAACTGAGAAACCACTGCGTGCTCCGCACGCCAACCCCGTTGGAGCCTTCTATACACATAATCATGTTATGTTTTCTTTATAATAAAGGTGCAGGATTAACAATAACCCCATAGTTAAGATGGTAAATAATGTTAAATGTTCAAATCAAATTATTTAGTATATTTTATAACAGCAGTTATAATAAAGGTTAAAAGAACCAGCAAGGCTCAGGTATACACTTTAATAAAAGATAGAAGTATAAATAATTGCTTCAAAGTTTGGAATCAGGTGTTAGAGCAAGTTATTTTATTCTATTAGTTGCTACGGCAATGAATGAAATACATTCAAGAAATGTGTGTTGGTTCATTAGTCTAGGATTAACCTAAGAATTTGTCCGTCTAAGTTTACAAATATTGAAATTAAAAAATGTTTCCATCAAAATTAACTATAAAATATTTTTCAATCGGTTCAGTAGTTCCAGAGATTCCCCCTACATTCAAACAAACAAAAACAAAACAACAAATTTGTACTTTTTATAATATTAGTATAGATAAACTATTTAACATCTTCATGCCCCGTCAGCTGTTTGTCTCCTACTACGTTGCATGTTTGCTGTATGACTTTCATATAGTGATTGATTTTGTTGAGATCTATTTCATAATATTTCAAAGCTGAGAGAGGAGCATAGCCTTCCTGATAATGTCAAAAGACATTTATAGAGCCATAACTAAGATTTTTCTAAAAGTGTTACCACGGCCATAGGAAAACCCCAACGAAAGCTGTAATCATGTATTTTGGTGTAAAATGCCTAAACAAGTATTTATGCAGAGTTATCTATGTTGCAGTTTTAACATCCAATGAATGGTCAGAGCAGCAAGTTAGCTATATACAAGAAACAATGCCTTGGTTCGACTCGAAATGGGAAAACGGCTGCGGAAGCTTTGACTAAAGAAGCAAGACTTGGCAGGAGGAAGATGAACGGGAAGGTGCTGATCCACAATATGGACCTGGACTATTTTATGGGTAGGAATATTTCCGTCATTATGTACTCTATATTAAAGTGCGATTTGATAAAAGTTTACTATTTTCTGAACTAAGGTACACTTATCTACATAACTACTAATGCTACAGGTATAAAACTGTTACCACGTAATCGATACATACTGAGCAATATTTTCACCCATTTTTATGTTTGCTTGTAGTGTTTTAAAAAATATATGTTTTAGTATTTTGTTTTAAAAATAAAAATAAAACATAGAAACAATCACTGACCAATAGTAGAATTGGGGCAGATTACCAAAAAAGGTATAACACCCCAGAAATTTCAAACTCGCGGTCCTAATACTATGAGAAAAGTGTACCCTAACTTGCTTAACTTTTGCTGCTTGTTAGCATTTAGCGCTTTTGTGAACAATCCAATTTTCCAAATATTTGGTTGAACGTCTAAAATGAATAAACTTAATTTTGGAAAATCGCTCAACTTATGTCAGCGATCCAGCTGCGAGATCGAATTATTTTTGAAAGATTCTGTACTTTTCTTGACCTTTTGTTTAGATTTACTTTTCAAAATCTTTGATGGTGCAGCTTCTTAAAACCGCTTTTTGAAATAAACAAATTTGGCCAATGTTACCTGGGTGGCAAAATGGAAAATGGGTGTAGTATTTTTCCTTAAGGGGATCCGCCACTATCTTTTTTGCGATTTTCAAATTTTTTTGACATTTATATTTTATTTTTTTTTCTTGTAGCTAGTGTTGTTTTAAACATGTATACAAAGTTTCAAGTTAATCTGAGTACTATTTCATAGGGAAAAAAATCGACCAGCGTTAGCTATACCGCTTATTTTCGGTCGGAGAAATCCTATAGTTTCGCAATGCACATTCCAATTCCATTCAAATGGTTTATTATATCTTACATTATTATAATTATGCATACAGCTATAGTAGCTTTGAAGTGCATACCAATGAAACATAATTATGTATAAAAAAAATCATATATATATATATATATACAGGTTTTGTATATATGTAGCTACATTTACATAATGTTTGGAGCAAGTGCCCGAAAACCATTTTCACGGGAAAAGTTAGAATTGATGCTGGAATAGCAGAAGGAATCAGCATCTATAATAAAGGATACATGATGACAATGAGCATGCTCCTGGAAAAATCAGGAGTGTCACCTGGAATAAAAACTGTCGACCTGACGACGTTCGCCTGCGGCTGCGTAAAGCTCGCAGTACTGAGAAGTACAAAAAATACAGAAAAGTACTCAAATATGCCAAACTAAAAGAGGAAGAGCATAAGAAAGCCAGGGAAGGAGTTACATATGAACCAGGGAGCTTTTAAGGGACATTTTTACATCTTGCAATCAATTTTTATCTTTAAACGCCGTTTACCGGGAATTGTATTTTTAAATATGTTTTGTTGAATAAAATTGTAACTAATTGACCTATGCCTTTCAAATTTTTACCACTTTTCTATAGTAATATAATGAAGTTTTTGCGGTATCTAGAACCTTCTATCACTATTGATTTATTTTTTATAAATAAAAATATACAATTATTTTGGCAAAAATCTATAATTTTCTTATTTAACCTGTGGTTTTGTTTGTAATTGGGTTAGGAAGGTTTAGATACCGCAAAAGTTTCATTATTTTATGTAGATCAAAATAAAAAAAAGTTCATTAGAATAACTTAATAAACAATGAAGATATATCAAATTTTCGAAAACTCGAAAAAAAGTTTAAAAACCAAATAAAAATAATAATAAAAAAAATATTGTTTTATTTTTCAGTATAAATCCTCTAATTAGTGCCCTGTTAACATATTATAATGCTCAAAATCAAAATTGGCAAAGAAACAAAAAAAAAGTTATAGATAGTGGCGGATCCCCTTAAATCGTAATGAATAAACGTAATAATTTTCCGATTTGCAATATAATTCAGATGTAGATATATGACGTCACATAAAGTACATCTCGAAGACTTTAACGCCTACGTTTACCCCAATGAAGTTCCACCCAAAACCCACCAAACCCCCACCAACCCCGACGACTTCGATCCGCTCCACGGTATGCAACCGAAGGCGTGTACATTTCTAATTGAATGAATTGGGCTCGAGTTTATCCGTGCTCCAACTCGATAAATTACACCTTTTAGCGGCGCTCATCCGCGATAATTCGAACCGACCCGGGCAATGTAAAATCGTCCCGACGCCTACGTCTCGCCCGATCGCAAAATGTTTATACCGTCCGACATTATCGTAAATATCTTGTTTTAAATGAGCGACAATTTTATCTGTTTTTTTTCTGTATTGCTTTTCTTCTTCTGCTTCTTGCGCTTTTCAATATTCCAGTTTATCCGTGGTGCTTGTTGCTTTGGTTACAGATAATGTTTGGACAAGGCGAGTGAATATTTGAATAAATAAGGTTGTTAAAAATAACTCAATCTCCACAGCACGGCCGACTCGGTTGCATTCATTGCAATAAGTAGAATTTGGTCTAGTCATCTTTTTTTTTGTGGTACTCTTATGTTTTAAAAATTCTTTTATAATGAAGGATGGTTCGCACTATTTAAAAATCGTCCAAACAAAATAGTACACAACCTTTTACTTTCTCACTATATATAGAAAGTATAGGGATCGCAAAAAAATCGATGTTGAGATTTTTGCAAAAAATATCCGTTTTGGGACCCCCTGAGTCCAAAAAAGTGTTTTTTTAACAAAATTTCTGTCAGTATGTATGTATGTCTGTATGTATACAAAGCTAGAGCGAAAACTGTTTGATCGATTTCTAACAAATGTGCACCAGACATGTCAAGCAGGCCTGTATACATGCACGAAAAACGTTTTTGAAATATAAAAAAAAACTTTTTGGTAAAAAAACCCAAAAAATCAGTTATTATCTTTTTATAAAAAACAGCTCCAACGATTTGATAAAAATTTGTAGAACTTAATATACCATACAATATACAAAAACCGCATCTTTCTAAAAATTCTCGTTTAGCTAATAATAATAACTTATTTTTGGGGGGTTTTCGGCCGTTAAGGGTGTTGTTTTTCAAAATTTTTCAAAACCTTTGTCCATGCATCTATATAGGCCTAATTGGCGTGTTTGGTGCAATTTTGTTCGAAATCGATCGACAAGTTTTCTCTCTAGATAATAATAATATTTATTAGTTGATCTCTTACTTTAATAAATCTCATCTCCTACCCCACCTACAATTATGAAGTCACGGTGAACCTGTTTAATAATTTAAATATGTTTGTGAGAAATTGTGCGCTAGTTCCTGGTACCGTTTATTTACATTGCAACAACCTTTGTTATCATATCAGGTAAAATCTCAATATCGTACATAAACTAAGATGCCTTTTGAGCAAATTTAAATAGGAAAGAAAAGGTATTTCAGTGACTCTTATGGTAAGACCTAAGCGGTCAATGAGCACGGATCATGGTCCCTAGAAAACGTTTTGTGGTGTCATTAACAATTTGTATTCGCATTCTACAGGCAACATTTTTAATTCCGATTTGGTCAAAATTTGGTACACAAGTTGGTTTTCTAAACCGCTCGGACGAGTTCGTTACCCGATACAATCCAACGACTGGAAACGCGTTTTTGACCGGCAGTAACATTTTGTGATTTTTCGTGCTAGGACGAAACCCTTTTGGGAGTTTACCTGGAAAATTAAGTATTGTTCTTCACATTTTGTTTTTACACGGCCTTATATAGCCCGTCGGTTTTACCCAAAATCTATCAAAATAAAAGTGCCCTCTTCAAATACACGTGTTCTTGTGTTCTTCTGATTCGAGGGCGAATAGCGGAATCAAGCACGGAACGAAGCATCGCGCAAGCCGGGGCTGGAGGCTGAGGTACAAACGAATTCTACTAATATAATATTTCGAAAACGCATTATATTTTGTTCGTTGCTTTTAGTTTGTTAATCTGACACAAAAAAGTCGTCGGTTGTTGAGAATAATAAACTGATTCTAAATTCGCTAAGTTGGTTACTATGGTAATGAATGTAAATAGACATGGGTAGCTAAGCATGTGATCCGAACATCTGTTCTATCCGAATTATCATTATTAGTACGCTTTAAAACGAACATTTAAAAAAATCCTTTCTTAGCCGTCTATGACAACATAAGAATTCACCTTTAAATTTTCCTACTTGTATCTTAAGTGGTTTTCGCTTCTTGTTAGCGAATTTCCATAGGAAATATGAGCTATTGCAGTGGCCCTTATGGTAAGACCCAACGTCGGGAGTAGCAAATGAGCACCGATCATGGTCCCCAGAACACGTTTTGGTGTGTCAATAAAAATCATATATATATATAGGCCTATGTATATGATATATATAAATATATATGTATAGGGGAGACTTGCACAGTACCGGACACATTTTAGCTTTCTGTCAAAAATGTACACACATATTTCTAGTAAGTTTCTAAGTAAGTTATAAGTTTCTAAGTTTTTGACACATATTTCTAAGTTGCTAAGTTGTGTAATTTAACTAATTACACGCGTTCAGTTATTTACAAATCTCGTCTACGAAACCGTCCACAGGAAACTGAAAGTGACTGCGAAGGTGGCGCCTCCACCTGCTCCTAATTTACATAGACCGGTGTCCACCCACGTCGCTCGCTTAGCTCCGCCGCACCATTATTTTAAAATCTTAATCATACCCATGTGAATCGCCGGAAGAGAAGGACGCCTGACATTTTTCATACCGAAATCCCCGAACAGGAAACGTGACCAAACAATGGGCATTCCGCTCGCAGAATCCATTTTAATTAACTCAAGTTTGGTGTCTTCGTTAATCGAACACAATTGGAAAGGAATTATAGAAATGTTATTCGAGTGGTAAGTACTCTGAAGGCCTAAGCCCACGTAGGCATTCCTGTTCTTTGTTGGTTCATTAGACAAGGCCTATGTAGGAGCTTGTCAATTGTTCTTGCTGTGAAATACTTTATACCCGGGAAACTATACATGCGCGCGCATCCTTAAACACAGCACTTGCAAGCAGTTTAACAGAAATATGCCCGCTATAACTCAACCCATACGTTATACTATTTAGTTTCTTTAATTGTATGTTTGACTGCATGTCTAAATTCTAATCAATTGTTTGATGCAATTAAAACATGTTGTACAGTAGATATTCACTTGATATGAATAACTTACACTCATATGTAGAAAATAATTTAAAAGTATGTATATAGAAGAGGCTTCGCCCTGACTGACTGACAAATAAACAATAATTCGACCACGCAGCTGGACCGCTGACGTGAGTTGAGCAAATTTCCAAAATTAAGTTTATAGGCCTAAGTTTTAGGGTTTCAACCAACAATTTGGGAAATAGGTCTATTCTTGACGGTGCTGAATAGCTGCAAAATGGTTCGAACGCCATTCCGCATATGGGAATATCTTCAACACACAAAGCATTGGGTGCTTCCCACGCCATTCCGCATATTGGGAGTATCTTTAATACACAAAGCATTGCGTGCATTGCACGCCAACCACCGTATTGGGAGTATCTTCAATACACGATGCTTTGCGTGCTTCGTACGCCAACCTCACGGCAGGAGCCACCACATGGCTTTGAACAAGGTACTTCTATGGTATTTTTTTACGTTTTGATCGATTTGGGGGTAGCAAACGATCTATAAGGTCGCGTAAAAAACAAAATGTGAAAAATAACATCCTACATTTATATTTGTAGAAAAAATTCAAAAATAAATTCATTCTCGTAGGAAAAACCCCCAAAAAATGTTACTTCCGGTCAAAAAAAGTGCTTACGATTGTTGGATTTTTTTGGCTCACAAGTTTGTCCGAGCGACGTAGACAACCAACATGTGTACCTAATTTGAAACAAATCGGACTTAAAATGCGGCCGCTAGAGTGCGAATACATATATACATAAAAAAAAAACATTGGGTGTGCTTAAGACCACACGTAAGAAGTGATAACTTCTATGACCGATTTATATTTTTATCAGTATTAATATAAGAGGAGAATAAGGGTAAATAATTTAAAACATTAATGACTGTGCTGACTTTGGTATTTAATATACATATAACACAAATATCATATATATATATACATACATACTATATCTCGAGCGGTGACGGTCGCGAGTTTGATGCTTTTTCCTCTCCCAATAAGAAGTGCTATGTAGTATATTCGCGTTGCGTACATATATATATATATATATATATAGATACATACTATATCTCGAGCGGTGACGGTCGCGAGTTTGATGCTTTTTCCTCTCCCAATAAGAAGTGCTATGTAGTATATTCGCGTTGCGTACATACATATATATATATATATATATATATTGCAACGGATAAACCTTATGCAATGCGTGAAAAATTGAGTTTTGTTGTAAAACTGCAAAAATCAAGATTTCATAGCAGGAGTTGAGGTACACCCTATACTTAACTAGATTAGAATACGACAAGTCCCGGCCAACTGTACTGTGTCAACAGAGATGGACTTTTGTCCAGGAACTTGTTTCAAGTTGCCTGAAAGACTTAGAAAAATTAGTTATTTTTATACAGGAATAAGGTGTTAAATAAAAGTATAAAATTGATGAATTTTATGGGTAAATGTGAAACACGGGAGGTGGAAACATTGTTCATGGAAGTCACAATTTAGTAAAATAAAAAATGTTAAAGTTATAAAGAGTTAAAGTTATAGGAAATTCTCAAATTTCATCAAAATTAAATGAAAAAGATATTTTTGAAAAGCGTAAGAAAAATTGTATAAAAAATGTTAAATAACAAATTAAGGAATTTTTGGTATTTTAAAAGTTAGAGATAATTGTTAAAGTTTGAAGGTGAAAAAGCACCATAAAAAATGAAAAAGGGAAAATGAAAAAGTAAACAAGTTGTAAAGAAGTAAAAGTTTTATAAGATAAAAAGTTTATAAATTGTTAATTAATTAAAATAATAGGTGAGAAAGTTCATACCTATATTTTGCTATTAATAGAATGAAAAAGGTGGTAAAAATAATAACATAGTGTTAAGAAAGTAGTAAGGGTATAAAATTGTAAATCTCAATCGAAAGTATCAATTTTAAAGTTAAAATTCTAATTCAAAAGTAAATGGTAAATTTGGCAAATTTTGCAAGTCCCAAAAACAGAAGAAAAATCTTCGGACAGAATGGAAATTTTGGCTAATATATCATAAAATAATAACCAACATAGAAGAAAAAAGAAAAAAGATTTTCCTTCAAAACCAGAAAAGTTTTCATGAGGAAAAACCGCGGAATACGCGAGGCAGCGCCATAAGCGAACCAAACGTAGTACGACCATCACTCAAGTTTGAGAAGAAAGGAAAATGTATCAGGAATACGATTACGAAAACCGCAAGTTCATAAAAGCAGTTAAAGGAAAACTACGAGGAAAATAAGTAAGACAATAGGAGAAAATGTTAGGAGGGGAGATCTAGATTAGCTGATGGCAAGGCCTAACGAAGAAGTTAGTGGGGGTAGTACCAACCTAAAACTTAAAGAAATCAATGCAAGTTGCATGGCAAGATATCGAACAAGGAATAGAAAAATAAGAAAGGCAGTTGGTACTCGGAAGGCGGCAAAGGAGGCTATATAAGTGGAGTACAGCGGGAGCCGCGCATCTACCGATATAGCCATCTAGCTAACGACCTATCTCAGATATATCTATCGCTCATCTGGAAGCTGGAATCGCTCTCTCACTCTTTGAGTTTTTCTTTAGATCGACGTTGTTAGACGGATCTGCGATGTTATAGTAACGTACTTAGAAGCAGTGTTTTATAAAGACAGCAGTAAGATATGTGTCAATCAAACAGTGAACATTTTAATTAATTATAATATTATGCGATATAATATTTCAAGTAACAGTTTTCATTAAAATTTTATCAAACGTAAATACGAGTTAAATGAACAAAGACAGTGTAAAATCAGTTAGTATTACAGACAGTGAAAAAACGATTGAACAGTTTGAGTGAATTACGCTATAGTTAATTATATAGCGGGTGCGTCAAAAAATCTATAAATGACGTAGTCTACAAGAATCACAGGACTGATGTAATGACAATAACTGGAACCACACATGGACTTTGAAGGACTACTGGAATAAGAAGCGGAAACCAAATCAGGGAAGGCGTTAAACCAAATCAGGGAAGGCGTTAGAAGACATCAGGGAAAGTCAAACCAGGAAAAGCTGAGACCACGAGAGACGTTCAACCGCACCAACGATAACCGGACTTCAGGGAAGCTGTATTTCAATCAACATTCTTGGGAAAGGTGTTCAGAGTCCAGGGTCGCAGTAATAAAAGGTCTGTCAGAAAAGTTACGATATCCCTTATTAAAATATTGCCTGAGTTAAATTTAAATAATTATTGATACTGGGTTGAGATAAAAAATTAGGTTTTTCAAAATATAAAATTATTAATCTTGTAAATTAAATATATAAAATCATTTTCATAATTAAATCATTAAATAATAAATATTAAAAAAGAAGGAATAATTAAGTATAAATGAATAATAAATGGTTCTACCTAAAAGAGTTAAAATTTATGTAAATAGTAAATTTAGTTTAAAATTTATGTTTTTGTAGTGGAAAGAACCACAGAGTATTTTGAGTTTTTTATTGAATAAATTTTCTTTTGATTTCAATTAATATAATTAATTTACCTTGTTCAAGAAATTCCTATTATCTAAGTATCATATATGATAAGTTGTTTTCAGTGTATGATCAATATTGAAGGGCGGAAACGCAAAGTTGGCATTTCCAACGAAATTTCACAAAGCACAAATAATTTAATTATTCTAGGTAAAGTTCCACTGTTCTCACTCCTCAGAGATTGTCAAATAAATATAATATTAATTACTGAGCTGAGCAAATTTAAAGTTAATAGTAACTTGAATAACTGGAAGGAATTTGATAAAATATTTTTATTTAAGGTGACTATAGGCATAGTTATCTTAACCAGAGTTATATCACCTAGGCTATTAAAATTAATTTGCCTTAAACTTCCAGTAGGTGATATAATCTCTTTATTCTGTAACAAAGTAGGGAAATCCTACAGACAGACAATAGCGTCGGGGCTACATTGCAGAGGTGGCTCCCGAACGTCATAAAAAAGGTCTGTCGTTGCAGGGTTGACGTCGCAACGTGGGGACAAAAGGAAAACAAACTTCCTCCCCCAGCGTCGTGCAACTCGTGCGTCATTGCAGAGTTGGCGCCCACCGGTGTGGCTTGATTTAACGGAAGGTTAAATAAAGTCCAGAACTGACAGAATAAATTATTTGTGCTTATATGTATGTGTTATAATAAGAATTAAGTTAGATTGTGTAAACATACTAGTGAATTTGATCAACATTAAATATTTCCCGGGTTTGGTATTCCGCAGTTTAAGAGGGGGAGTAGGCCAAGCACCTTAGAAATAATTTGTCGCGGTAAAAACGTAAATAGAAAAAGGGGGTTTTCAAAAAAGTTAAGAAAAATAAAATAAAAGTAGTTAGGCTACGAATATTTTACTTCCGACAGATAAGGAGAAATTTCTAAGAGCAACATGGCGAACAAAGAACTTAAAGAATTTATGGAGATGCTAAAAAAAGAGAAAGCGGAAGAAAAACAATTAAGAGAAAGAGAGAAAGCGGAAGAGAAACAGTTAAGAGAAACAGAGAAGGCAGAGGAGAAACAATTAAGAGAAAGAGAGAAAGCGGAAGAGAAGGAAAGAAAAGAAGAAAGAAGGCGGCTAAAAGAGGCTAAGATAGAAGAAGAAAAAGCGAACGAAAGGAGGTTGCGAGAAGAAGAAAAAGCGAATGATAGGAGGCTGCGAGAAGAAGAGCAGAAACAATTATATACATTAATTTCAGGAAAATTGGAAGGAGTATCGCAGGAAATAAATGTAGAAAAAGAAAGGTGTTTAAGTCAACACAAACAGGTAGAAGAAAGGCTTGAGGATATTGTAGGCAGTATACAATTGTTAGAAGAATCTACCGGGGTAATTAAAAAGAAAACTGATGAAAATTTTAAATTAATTACAAATAGGGTAACGAAGGTAGAACAAAAAGTGCTAGAATTAGGGGGACAGCCAGGTATGGTTAGGAGCCTGGTAATGCCGAGATATGAGGGGGAGTGTAAAAAAATAGAATTTTGGGGAAATCCACACGAACGTCCTCAGCAATTTATAAGGGAGGTAGAAAATTTGATCGAGGAAACTAATCCATTTTTTAGCGATCAAGAAAAGTTAAAGTTTGCAGTGCGACAATTAAGGGGTAGTGCATTAGAATGGTGGCAAGTTATGCAAACAGAAAATATAGGGTACACAGGGTTTAAGGAATGTTTTTTAAAAAATTATTGGTCGTTACAGAAGCAAAAATTAATAAGAAATAAAATAGAATATGGGAGGTATAATGATAATAGTAATCTTACGCGAGCAGATTATTTTTGTAAATTAGTAAACAAGGCTAGAGATTTAGATCCACCGATTCCGGAGGGATATTTAGTGTTTACTATATTCCAGCATTTTAATGACCAGATTAGGTTAGCGGCAATGGGAAAGCATAGCGAGACGGTTAGAGAAGCCATACAATTTCTAAATAATATAGATATGATGGAAGAAGCGCGTAGGGGAAATAGGCCTACAGGAACGCCGAATAATAATAATAGTAACAGGCAAAACCCCCAACCCTATCCCAGACCTAACCTGCAATCCTATTCGCAAAACCCAAGAAATACCATACACCCTAATAACCCAAGACCCGGTCCATCAAATCAAAATCCTAATTCAAAGCCGAAACAGGGAAACTAGGAAAGGAGGTTCTGAAAAATAGGCTTCGGAGTTTTAGGGCTGATGATATAACTAAAAATCAAATAAATAAGGTAAATAGAAGGGGCGAAAAAATAATTAAGAGGGAGTTAATTAAAAAACCGGAAAACACGGTAATTAAAAATGAAACGGCAGTATGTGTACAGAAACCCTTAAGTAATATACACTATAATATTCGCGAGGATTTGTTAGATAATGAAGGGGAGGAAATTATTAAAGATAAACCAATAGAGGAAATCCCGGCGATATTAGTGGAAATTGGTCATTTACAGGCTATTATGGAAATAGACACTGGATCTGAAATAACAGTTATGCAACAGGATTATTACGAGCAGCTGAAAGCGGAAGGAATACCAATAATGGAACTTCCAGTAGCAAACGTAGAAATAATTGGAGCGCTTAAAGGTAAAGTTCAGAAAGTACACCGCCAAATTATGTTAAAATATAAAGTTCAAAATAAAGAAATGGATTTAAAATTATTAATAGTGAAAGGGTTAAAATCCAGAATACTTATAGGGTGTGATGCATTGTATGAAATGCAGGCGAAAATAAATATGGAGAAAAGATTTATAAGGTGGTCATACGAAGGAATAATATATGAGTTACCATTTATAAATAAACAAACGGCAATAAGTCAAATTAAAGGGAAGTGTTTAAAATTAAGGTGTGAAAATCAAATAAATAAGCAGATTAAAAAATCAATTAAATTAAATGATAAAAATGAAGGGAACCTTATCAATAATAAACAAGCAATTAACGTAAACAAAAGTGTAGAGAACGCGAAGGGGTTAATTAGCTTAAACGGATTAAATCAAGTAGCGGGAGAAACAAAAGCAGGAAGTAAAATGGCGCAGCAAGACGGAAAAACAACAGGATGTAGGGTTAAAACGTTAGGAGGCGTAGAAGGGTTGAAGAATGAGAGAAATTCACTTCAATGGAGATTAAGGGAAAAGGAAAGAAAGGGGTTCATCGCCAAAGGGTTCACAAAGGAAACCAGGGATGAAAAAGCGCGTAAGAATAAAAATAAAATAAAATTTGATATAAGGGGGAGTAGTTATAACGTTGTTAACCGTAATCCAAAAATAAGTTGTAGTCAAAGCATAGTCCAAACAAAAACTTCACTAAAGCACTGTTACACCACGCGAAATAATCCAATTAATAATAGTATCAAACAAATGTTCAAAAATTATGCAAATCATTCAAACACTGATTATAATGAGATGCGTAAAAACCATAGCGATTTAGGCCGAAGGAACAAGTCAACTAAAACTCGTTTTAAAAGCAATTCGGATTCTATAAGAAATAATAACGGTAAAGAAGGTGCGTTTGTCAGAAAGCATACGAAGATAAAAGCAAAGGTAGGCCTAATCTCGGAGACAGAGTGTCTAGCAAAAATGGAAAGGGAAAGTAATACGAGACCGTACCAAGGCCGAGGTCGAGCGACTACGCAAACACAGCTGATAGGATGTAAACAGATCAAGCTAGGCGATTCGCAAGGTCATGCTACGATACTTAATACAAGGGAAGAGGGGATTTTACAGGAGTTAATTGAGAAATATAAGTCGATATTTTCAGAACGGCCTGGCTTATCGAAATTATATGAACATGAATTAAAGTTAGAAAAAACTGAAACTTTTATAAATAGAAACTACCCCATCCCAATGAATTATAGAAAAAAAGTTAGGGAGGAACTGGACCAGATGCTGGAAAACAATATTATAGAGCGATCTAGGACACCTTATATAAACCCAATGGTGACTGTGGTGAAGCCGGACGGATCGATACGATTGTGTATGGATGCCAGGAAACTAAACAAAATTATAACTCCAGATTTTGAAAGTGCACCGCCTATAGATGATATCTTAAGGAAAGGACGGCGGAAAAAATACATAAGTAAAATTGATTTAACTTCGAGTTTCTGGCAAATACCGCTCAAACCAGAATCAAGAAAATACACAGGATTTTTGTTTGATAACAAAGTTTATAATTTTAAAGTGGTACCGTACGGCCTTCAGAACTCTTTATCTGCCTTGATACGAACTGTAGATATTACGTTAGGTAAGGAAATAGAAGAGTTTACGTTAAATTATGTCGACGATTTGCTATGTTTGTCTGAGACGTTCGAAGAACATATACAGCATCTAGAACAAATATTTCAGAAATTCAAGGAAGGGGGCTTAACCATAAATCCTAAGAAGACAGTTTTCTGTCAGGAAGTAGTAAAGTTTTTGGGTTTTATATTCACACCAGAAGGAGTTAGCACTGATCCGGAAAAATTAACAACCATAAGAGATTTTCCAGAACCACGTACAGTAAAACAGCTACAATCTTTTCTGGGGTTTGTTAATTATTATTCGAGATTCACAGAAAAATATGCAGGAGCAACAAGACCACTGTATAAGTTGTTAAGAAAGGGACAAAAATGGATATGGGACGACGAAATGAAAAAAGCGTTTCAAGATGTTAAGAGGTTGTTTATAGAAGCGGTGGTTATAGCACATCCGGAAGAAGGAAGGGAGACCTATCTGCAGACAGACGCAAGCACAGGTGCTATAGCTTGTCAGTTATATCAGCTAGACAGGAATGGTGCAAAACAAATAATAGGTTTTGTAAGCCGAACTTTAAAACCGTACGAGAAGCATTATACAATCTGCGAGTTGGAGTTGTTGGCGATTGTGTATGGCTTGCAGAAGTTTCGTCCGTTAGTAATAGGAGCTCCGCTAAATATAATTACCGATAATATGGCACTGAAATTTCTGACATCATGTAAGTTCCAAAACAGCAGAATGAGAAGATGGATACTCGGTATACAAGAGTATAACCCAAATGTGCAACACTGTACAGGAAAGGAAAATGTACCATGCGATGTGGCAAGTAGGATGTATGGGAACTGTACGGGAGTGGAAGATAAATGCAAATTAAAAATACA
>JAGFPH010012839.1:9412-28544 GCA_018207615.1 Philaenus spumarius | reverse complement strand
TAGGAACTTTTTTCATTATTTTCACCAGTAGAACACGTCCTGCAATTCTTTCCGTTTCTTCCTGATACACTCTGTGTATATGAGTTTTAATGACACCCTAAAACGTGTTCTGGGGACCAAGATCGGTGCTCATTTGCTACTCCCGACCTTGGGTCTCACCATAAGGGCCACTGCAATAGCTCATTTTTCCTATGGAAATTCGCTAATAACAAGACTGTAAGCTGTAAATAGAATGAAGATGGTTTTCATTGTCGCTTCATACGAGGTATTCAATCTATTAGTTTAAATAAAAATGCAGTAAACCGTACGTGGAGCTAACATTGACCAATACCTGATGTGACCAGGGTGACCGAGCGTTACCACGAATGGTAAAGGGTCTGGGTTCGAATCCCGGTCTTGGTCCACGTTTTTTTCACTTGTAATTTAATTGTCTCTCTTGATTGTTGTTTGATAGTACGGATTCTGTTTAATCCAATAGTAAACCATCTTTAACTCTGGTGAACTTATTTTGATCCGGCTAAGATCTGAGCAGTTGCTGGACAGTTACTGGATATTACTGTACTGGATTGGTCTCCATCTTAATATAAAAACTGTTGACGGGCTTACTTTAAATGTTTGCCAAACATAAACTGAACTAGGTTGCATATTCTGTCTTATTATTTACGTAAATGATGTTACTCTAAAAATCATTCATGTTTAAAATTTAATTATCCTCAAACAAACTCTCGTAGCAGAGTTTAACTGGAGGTTTTAAAATAATTCCCATCTTCACTAACTTCACGAATTAATCCATTATCAAGCCATTCTCAAGTTCAATCTTCTCCACAAAACCAATGTTTAATGATTTCTACTGCTGCTGTATTTGTCCTTATCAAGCTTTTCCTCATTATTATCAGTTTTTCAGTTTGTGTCTTTAGATAGTATTTTTCATAATTCTGTGATAAAAAGTGGAAGGAAACTGTTATACATTCATAAACTTTACAAAACAGTAAATCCTTAACTATCAATTATAACCTGATATTCCACAAGAACGTCAACTATAATTTGTCATTCAACATGGTATTCTTCCCTATTATTTTCTTGAACATAACTAGTTTTTCTTTTTATAACTGACAAATTAAACGACTAGCAACTCTCTTGCAGGCTGCCCATTACACTATCACATCTCTGCAAGATTAAGTTTCCAGGTTTTTACTCCAACCATTGTTTTCTCTTTAAGTTTTCCATCGTTCTTATGAGTGGTTTCGATTTTTATTTTCAAACTTTTAATCTACAAATAGTATTGCTGACCCTTTTGAGGTAATAAAATATAGGAATTTCGACACATTTATGACCCGCAAACCCTTAACTATGACGGCCCGTTGTTCTACATCAAAGTTCGATATTCGATCCTATTTTCTCCTTTTCTCATACCTTTCAGTTATTTCATAAATGAAAACATTTAGTAACCTTTCGCAGACCGATCTACCTCCTCCATAATAAGACTAAATTTACACATTTTCTTTATGATAACACTTTTTTAAATTTCAATTGCATTTTTAGCAATTATTAATTTAGAGTTATATTTAATTTTTAGTCCATATAGTGCATTTCTGATCAACTTAAAAAAGAAACTAAATGCTAATTTTTAAAATTAATTTATAATGTTTGCAGCAAAGAAAAAAATCCTTTACAATCAATTATGATAGGCTGTTTATCAAGATTGGCTATTCGGTTTTATACATTTTTTTAATAAACCGTCTTTGGTTATCATCATTTTACCACCTTTATAAGACCAACGTTTTCAAGATCTGCATTCTTATCCGTTGTTCAGATTTTAATTTTGCATTTATAGTCGACCATTACTGATCATTATGAGATTTAAAGTGATGAATACATAAATTTTTTTTCGTCACAACAAAGCTTTAACCATCTGTGGTAATCCGTTATCCCATAAGGTTTGCTATTCGGCCATATTATTTTCTTGAATAAAAAAGACACGAGTCGCAGAGTTCTCTTCAAACATTATCTAAATGAAATTCCCCTTCTACTTTTCTTCAACAAATTAAACCATTAAGAAACCAATAGCAGGGCCGGCCATCGTCCTACCGTCTTGCCAAGACAAACGGCGTGTCTAAGAGGCAAGAATGTGTCCCGAGCTTAGACAGGATAGGTTTCTATTGTAAACCTATAACGAAGCAAGGATTGATGGCTTAGGTAACGATAACATCAGGATTTACTGCTTACACACAGTTCAAACAAATTTAGCAGCAAAGTCAACCCGTACAATGAGCATTATGTAGGGGTCTTGTTAACATACCTTGTTACCACTTCTAACGTCATGCAGATATCGATCTTGACGCGTTGGGGCTTTTCGTCAGTACGCCTTATTGTCCCAAGTAATTACTGTAAAGTGAACATCGATTTGCATTGTTCGATACCTTCACGTGTATCTCGACAGTCCGTGGGATCGGTCATAACTTCGGTAGCTATCCATTGTTACTCGCCGAAGTCATTGTTTCGCCCAGGACTTGTTATACAGTAGGCTACTATTCAGAAACTGTGGACATAAAGCGGTCCGGCCAATAAGCGTCCGTTAGTGAGTGAGTGAAGAGATACAGTAACGCATGTAAAGCGGACTTTGCCCATTCATGCAAATATGCGTAAATTCTTGCGCTATCATTTTCCTCGTAGAAGTTGATTTTGACGTCTAGTACTTCTGTTTCCTTTTTACTTTGAACTATCTATTGAATTTCCTATACAAAGCCAACATAAACTACCTCCAACAGACCATTCCAAACCAACTACTGAAGAAAAGAGTTACACATTTACAAAGATGATGATTGACCACTAGATAATTAAATTTTTATCACCCCTGCATTTATTTCAGACTTATCTCTTACTGCTATTTTTCTTATGAAAGCTAGCTGTTGTGCCCTGGCTAACTTTTTTTTAAAATAAACTATTCTTACCAGGGTTTTCAGGGTGTTATTTAATTTCTAACAAAATTGAAAGTATACTTCCTTCTAATAGAAAGTATTGTATTTAGAATTGTACAATCTACTATATTGAGCCTCATTTCATGGTAAATATATACCGGTATCTCAATACTGAATCTTGATTCATCATCCCGATTAACTTAAAAAAATAACTCATGAAATGTTTCATTTAAATTTATTCTACTTGTCCTCCTCAAATTGTTTTCATGTTTATAATTAACTGTGAACCCATACGAATGTGTATAGTTTTGAAAATAAACTTTTTACTGTAAGAAAACTACATAGTTGTCTGTCGATGGTCGTTTTGAAAATCTTTTAATTGCCAAAGTGTCTTCTGCTTATTGCTTTTATTTATCTTTAATGGTTTGACCAACGTTGTGAAGACAAAAAGAAACAGAACATTTGTTAATGATTACTAGGAAACATTTAAATAAAGACGAAAAATAGCCTATGAACCCCAGTTTAACATATTAGTAAACGTTCCATAAATTACACACTTACAAAATGTTCCTCCTTGTATTACAGTACAGATTGTATTTGTGTTTCATATAAGAGTTTATAAAATACCATCGATCGAAAATACAAGATCATGGAAAACGAAATACTTTATTTCAAAAAGGTACTATTTCAAGTAAGGCGAACATGTTTAGGCTATTTTGGTCTTAAAATTAAGAAAATAGATGTGCGTATTGCCTTGACGGGTTGACTGCCTCTGCTCCGTACGATGGACCATCCAACAGAAAGTTTAGTTCGCTGAATTCAAATCAAATGAGCGTGTTCAATAAAAATTTACAAAATGTACGGTTGCTGCAAATTTGTGTTGACATAGAGATTCCAGGAAAAATGCCATTGCTGACATACAACTGGGAGGCACGAAACCAGAAATAGATTTGTTGTATGCCAAAATTCTAATATTTTTACAAATTTACTTATGAGTGTAAGCATATTCAACTTTTCTCTTCGTTTTAAAACCAAACTCGCCTCAATATGACCCTATTTGAAATAGTGATTTAAATAAACGGTACCTGGAACTGGCACATACTTTCTCACAAACATATTTAAATTATTATTAAACAGATTCACTGTGACTTCATAATTGTAGGTGGGGTAGGAGAGGTGATTTATTAAAGAAGGAGATTAACTAAAAAATATTATTATTATTACCTACAGAAAAAACTATTCCATCGATGTCAAACAAATTTGCACCAAACACGTCAATCAGGCCTGAATAGATGCACGAAAAAAGGTTTTGAAAAATTTGGAAAAACAACCCCCATTGTGGCCAAAAACCCCCAAAAATCAGTTATTATCATTATTATTACTACCTAAACGAGAATTTTTTGAAAGATGCGGTTTTTGCATATTGTATGGTACATTAAGCGCTACAAATGGGCCAAATTTTATCAAAATCGTTAGAGCCGTTTTTATAAAAAAATAATAACTGATTTTTTGGGGGTTTTGGCAAAAAAGGGGGTTGTTTCTCAAAATTGTTCAAAACCTTTTTTGTGCATCTGTACAGGCCTAATTGACATGTTTGGTGCAAATTTGTTCGAAATTGATCAAATAGTTTTATCTCTAGCTCTGTATACATACAGACATACAGACATACATATATACAGACAGACATTTTGTAAAAAAATTTTTTTTTTTGATTCAGGTGGTCCCGAAACGGACAATATATCCATAAAAATCTCGACATTGATTTTTTTTGCGATCACTATACTTTCTCTATACTTTAGTATAGTGAGAAAGTAAAAAAAAGAACATTACGTTTTGTTGTCCCAGATCGTATTACAAATATTCTAGGTTGATATAAAGATTAATAAAACTACGTAGGCAATAATTAAATTCATCCCACACCAGACAGACAAGGAGAATGATAATACAAAACTACGAAAAGCGAAATCACTGTCGCGACCAGACAAAGGAAAGTTTTCATAGAACAGTAATACGAGTTCCCGTAATCCCTTGTACTTGTTGTGCCGGAGCCCCTGCGGGAGGAGGACAAATTAAGTCGATTGTCCTTGAGTTTTGGGGTTGCACCAATTACTGCCAAGTCCAGATCTTTGATGAAGACGGAACGGTTCAACTCTCACGTGTTGTTTCTCCCACCTCTATAACAAGGGTATTGTTCCTCGCTTAATACCCCACGCTTTGTGAAATACCACTCGTACGTTCGTCTTATAACGCAATGTAATTAGTATCAATGTTTTGTGCAAAATAAAAATAGAGAGTTTTGCTTCTTAAAAAGCAATCGAGTTTTTACGGGTTTTTTTAGTAGAGGACCGCCAATCTTTAAAAAAATGTATATACAATAGAAGTTATTAATATCAATAAAGTTATTTTGTACAGGGAGTCCCTGAACTGTCTACTGACCTTTTCAGGTATTATTCCTGGATCAAAGTACAAAACAAAATTATGTTAAAATATCCAAAACTTCAAAGTTACCTGTACAACTGCCATTTTTTTCATATAACAATTTTTATTTTGATAACGACTCTTTGTAATAAATTGAAAATTGGTACATAGCTTTATGACCCAAATGCCTAATTCCAGGGAAAAACATAAATTTGGTACAATGTCTATTTTCAAAATGATAGCTGTTTGAAAATTTCAAACATAAATTACTCAAAAACCGTACATTAAAAAAAATGTCAAGATACCTATTTTGTAGCCCTTTTGATTCTCTATCGGAGGGTGTAACTGTCAACACAATTGGATGATAGTAGCTAAGTTAAATAAAAGACAGCATATGTACATACAATATTGAAGTATTTACTTTGTTGGTATAGGATGCCGGGTTGAAAAAAAAAAAAATTATTACACAACAATTACCTATTATCCTTCATCCGATTGTTTTGACAGTTACACCATCCAATAGGGAATCAAAAGGGCTACAAAAAAGGTACCATGACATTTTTTTGTTAAATGTACGGTTTTTGAGTAATTTAGGTTTGAAATTTTAAACAGACGCCATTTTGAAAATAAACATTGTAAAAAATAAATGAATTAGTTATTTGGGTTATAAAGCTATGTATCAAATTTAAATTTATTACAAAGAGTCGTTCTCAAATTAAAAATTGAAAAAACAAAATGGCGGCTGTTCGGGTAACTCTTGAGTTTTGGAAGTGTTTAACATAATATTTTTTTTTTGTTTTTTGGTCCGAGAATAATTCTTGAAAAGGTCAGTAGAGAGTTCGGGGACACTCTGTATAACAAAAATGCAACCATAAAAAAATAGCCTGAAGTTCTAACTTGTAGTCTTTAGTCTCAGTATGTTTACCTGCATTCAACATTCATATCGGCCATCTTCAAAAAAGACCCGTTTTTACGTGTGTTAAACCGGAGAAGTGCGAAATTGACAAGCACGCCATGGATTCCGTACCGCCAGCTGTCCCGAAATGACGAGTAGTAGCAACAATACAACACCTATACTCAATATACAGAATTTTGTCACTAACAATGGCGGCAATAAATTACACTTCGATGGTGGTAAACACCGGCTTCCTACTAACACATTATTTATGTACATAAATAAAAATAAACGGTATCAGTTAACTGACACAAACTTTCTCCGAACTTACTGTAGTCAAAATAATATTGTTTTTAATCATTTTATTTACTACTTTTTAGAACAAAACAAAAAAATAATATTCTACCTACGTCAATCGTATAAAAAATGTATTGTTCCAGGCTGGATTCGATCGCGCGACCTTTGAATTACTGGCCGTGCTCGCTACCGTGGTGCTACCCCGTGCGGCCGCTGCCGCGATGCTAGATTGACAACACAAACTTGTTTATTTTTAAACATTTCTCCATAATTATAAAACGCCGAAGTTTTGATAAAAGCGGGTGGTGTCATTTTGTTTGGCATCTTAAGCACTATAAATACTGAAAATTTGATCAAAATCGTTAGAGCCGTTTTTGAGAAATTTGCATTTTTGTCGTTTTTTATGGGTTTTTAGGGGTAAATTACCCTTAAAAATTAAAAATTCAAAAAAATTAAAAACTGCCTGGAGATATTAGGGTTTAGTACCAGCATACCAAATTTCATGAAAATCGGACCAATAGTGTCCTCTCTGGTCGTTTATACATACAGACAGACTGACAGACAGACACCACTCTAAAAACACTTTTTTGGGTTCAGGGAGCACCACAACAAAAAATTCCACTAAGAATATTTTTGGGTTCAGGGAGCACCAACACAGATAATTGCAATAAAAAATTTTTTGGGGTTCTGGGAGCACCAAAACAGATAATTCAACTGAAAATTCAAATTCGAACATTTTTACGAAAACAATACTTTCTCCATATACTACGTATAGGGTGGAGAAAGTAAAAAAACACAATTTTTTTATTTTGTTTACAAATTAATGTTTGGACCCGATATTATTTTGCTATAAAGTAGTGATATTACACAGAGTGATATTTTGAAACCTTACTAGCCCTCTATTATTAAAAGGTAAAAATGCTAATCTGATTCAACACCTATCGGCATTGATGAAGCTTAGCCAGGAAACAAGGTTTCTGTGTGCTGGGTCCCTGGGCATTCAGATATTGATGGAAATGAAAGAGCAGATTAACTAGGCAGGAAAAGGTCTGACTTTCCTCTTGAGGGCCCTGAGCCGGTGCTTGGGATTTCCTATGGGCATGC
This sequence comes from Philaenus spumarius, assembly GCA_018207615.1. NCBI lineage: Eukaryota > Metazoa > Arthropoda > Insecta > Hemiptera > Aphrophoridae > Philaenus > Philaenus spumarius. The sequence goes on along the minus strand of JAGFPH010012839.1, from coordinate 20,912 downwards.
CGAGCATCGGTTGAGATGTGGATGCAGGAGGGCAAAAACAGAGCCTGGAGGGATAGAGGAACGAGTAAACTTGCCAGGAAATTGTTTAAGTTAGGCAAGAAACATGCTGAAGAGCTTATCTCACAAGGATGGGAAAATATGAGATGAGTGGTTAACCTATTAACGGGTCATTGTCACCTCAGGAAACACCTACATAAAATTGGGATTGCCGTGAAGAGGAAATGTGGGAAATGCCGACTGGCTGAAGAATCGGTGGAACACATCCCATTATAGTGCGAGGCTTTAGGTAGAGCCAGAACTTTTACTCTAGGCCCCCCAGGATAGGAAAGGGAAACTATCCTAGGAAACCCAATAGGTAGTATCTGTGCCTTTATGAGGAAGATGGGCATTACTAGTTGGGAATAACTAAGAAATTTCAGAGTGGCAAAAGATCTTTTTGGTCGACACCGGCGGAGTTCTTTTGAACCTTGCACCAATGTAGAAAAAAGTGAAATTATTCAAAAATATTTATCTTGAATGATAGTTTTCACTGACTGAAAGGGAAAGTTGATAGGATAAATGGGAAGACGCATAAAAACCAAATGATCCGAATATGACCGAGCCCCACTTATGGATATCTGGGTTTCCTTTAATTTTTTTGTAGTAACCTACTGGTTTAAAATTTGATAACACTAAGCCGACATCATGTACTTTCTGAAGTACACAGACCGCGAGCAGGCGGAGGGTCACTCAGAAAACTTGACGTAATGCATTAAACATCTTAAACAAAACGATATTTCTCGAAATTTTAGCTGCAGTACTTTCGGAAATAAAGGGGAATAATCAGTTTATAAGCAACAGTTACGGGCATAACTTGAGGATTGCAAAATATATTTTTTTAATTGTTTTGTTATCATAAAATAAATGATTTCACTTAATTTCAAATTTTTTTCCTATTCATGTTCATTGAAACTTACATACATTCAAATTCCGTGCACAATTATTTAAGAGATATTATTTTTCCAAACTTCCATGCTTAGAGATCAATTCCCTCCAGTTATTGGGTAATTTAAAAAATATTTTTTACTGTTATAGGACAAAGAAAAATAAGCAATATTTAGTAGCAAATTTAAGATTGAAATATATCTATCCGATTTTTACTGTTAAATCTTTAGACACAAGAAAGTTAAAAATGTGTTGCAAAAAATGTTTTATTAAATTTTAAAAGCCTAGTAATGAATGACATCCCTTTTAATATCACTTACTCTATAAATTATGTCTCTTTGAAAAATATAATATTATAAAAAAGGGAGGAAAATAGCTACAAGATCTGTTTTTTAACAGAAAATCGTAATGAATACTAGTGTTTGACTGTTAGTGATAAATAAAATATATGCAATTATTTGTCACACACTATCTAAAGATTTCAGCAATGTTTTTCTCCAGTAGCAAATAAAGTCCACAAAATCAGAAAACAGAGAAGAAATATTTCAACCCCTAAACTTTGATTAATGTTTTCGTTTCATTGAACGCACACAATACTCCAATCTAAGATGCGGTTGTAAGGCGCGTTCTATAAAGGCAATTCCATAAACAATACTACCACAAGTACAATAATTACTTGACAGTACACACAATGCTGCCAACACAACAAGCACACATTCCCTCACCCTTGCCTTGGCTTATAGAATAGTTAATAATCTTGTTACACGACACACTGCTACCCTTGTGTGAATGGGAGGGAAGGGGGCGTTGAAAGGCCGAACAAATGTTTGCGTCTTTCACCTTTATTTTAATGTAAGGAAAATATTGAAGCTTTTGTACTTACAGTGGACGATTATATGGAAATACTGAGTACTATCTGGTGTAGCCTACTTTTAGATCTGCTGAAATGTGGTTAAGAATTGCCTATAAGGGTTATGTTAAATTTAAACATATTTATCACTGTAAATTTGCTATTGTAGAAATTAAAAATATGACTTGTATCTAGCTTTTTCAATGACATATCAGCCATGAATTGACCAGGTTTAATAGGTTGAGAAATACCGTAAAAACATAGGCCAACTTATTTCATTACTAACGCAAGTTATAATAGGCTCAAAGGTAGCTTATATGATATTATGGTATTTATATAGTAAATGGGTTTACATTCATTTAACAGAGTGATACATCGAATGGGTTAAATATAGTCAAACTTTTAGTTGTTTCAAGGCTCCAAATATGTATACAAACATATTCATAAGTTATGAGTTTGTAACTGTATCCACCACTGATGATGAAGACTTGGTAAGCGAAACGCGTTTGAGTATTGAACGTTTTTTATATGAAAATGTGTTCTGCTTATTATTTATAAAGTGTTTCTTTCTCATAAGTCCTGTTCAAATTTAAATTTATTTTATGTATATAGTCTAGTTTAGAAGATATGATGGAAACACATTTGGAACAACTAGATGGATGTATTTTCTATTAACCATCAGTTTCACTTTTATACATGGAATTTTATTCTTAATTTAATTTCAGTGTACAGTGTTATATAAACAATTAGTTAGTAAATTGTTATATAAACAATTTTCAACAACAAGTAAACAAATTAGCATCCACTTTAAACATGTGTTTCGTGGCTCTAAAAGAAAATAAGAATGGAGTTTTACATGAAATCTTCTGACTTAAAACATCTTTTACAAAATATACATATTTTTTTTTATTTTTTTTTCTCTTTCGCGGGGTTCTGAGTGGTCGCCTAGTCCGTTAATGCAAGGAACCAATAAATAGGTTAAAGCCCTGCACACACAGAGCGATACTCCGTGCGATACCAGAGCGGGCGCGATACTTTTTCTTGGAAATTCTCTTGCGATACCAGTGGTCCGTGCGATACCATGGTGGCTTATGGAGCCGCACACACCAGAGCGAACTGCGATACGCGATACCGAGACGAATGCGATACTGTAGCGATATTATCGCAGTAACGCTGCATGCACTGTTCGCAGCGCTTTAGCACGCGGCCAAACCATTGAACTACTCAGTTTTGTCTGTCATGTGAACGTGTAATGTGTAACAACAACATGTCGTGTATCACCGAACACTTACTTGAAGTTGTTTATACATACCCGGTGCTCTATGATTTAAATCACAAGGATTATAAGAACATACGGAAGAAAGACAAGATCTGGGAGAACATCGGAAAGACACTGAATACTTCTGGTAAGTATGAAAAGTTTTGCTGGTCCCAAGAAGCACTTTGCTACCTAGGACCAAATCTTTCTTCCATGATAGGTACTGCATAATATTTAATGAACCAAGCCTACGTAATTATGTTTCGTGTGCATATAATTTTAGCCATTTTATTGTTTAGTACCACCACGTGGTAAGTGTTGGTATGGTTGTTTGGTACAGTGAGGAGGAAGCAGCTTGAGCTACAGGAAGTAGTGACGCCGTCTATCGTGTGAACGTCTGCCCTTGTATTTCAATTACCAAGTCAACTCTTTGGTACTTTCCTTTTTAATAATGTCAGCAATCAAACTCAGCAAATCGTCAAAACATTCCTGATTCATTCTAAAATATATGTAGAATCTTTTTTCATCTTTTCTTAACTGGGGCATGAGCATATGGTACTCGCCAAATTGCAGCCGTTCTTTATTTATGTCGCGTACCCACATTTTCCTTGCTCTTTCGTCTTCTAGTACGGCTAGTAACAGCAACGCTTCTTCTTTATCAGACGATGTCATGGTAAGTAAACACACAGTACAGTATACAAACACTAACTATAACACAATACTTTTACGTCTAGAGAGTCACACAACCACCGCACCCTACGCTCCCCTGAGGTGTACTGGCTTTCCCGCGCGTCTCTTTTCCCGCTCTGGTGTGGAAGCACCTGTTTCCGCTGCGATATTATCGCCCAAGTATCGCAGATAAAATTCTAGGAATAATATCGCTTCGCTCCAGCGATAAAGTATCGCTCCGGTGTGTGCAGGGCTTATGCCATTGAAAACCTCTTTATAGTTGACTATCAAGTTTATACCAACATAGCTGTTACATCTATTTGGAAATTTGTTTCGTACAAACTAATGAAAAAGTGATAGTAAAAATAGTAATTTAAAATAACAATAATCAAATCCATTTTTCAGATTTCATCCAATGATAAATTGAAATGATAACAAACTTCTTACGATTTGTATTTTTCTCTAAGGTAACATGATTGTCTTTTGAGTTGCAGAATTTTTTTTTAAATTCTTTGCTGTCAAGAAAATACAAATATTAAAAAAGCTACATACAAATGTGTATGCTAAATTGTTTACTTAATTTAAGTTATACAGTTTTTAAATAGAACTATAAAATGGCAAATCGTCTGTATACTCAATATTCTAGGACATTGAACTCTTTTCTTGTTTATCACTTGCAGAATCTGTTTAGCTGGAGAACTTAAACACTGTGGATAACCTGAAGCAATTTGACTAAGCTGTAAGTATAAATCACCTGGTATATAAGGTAGTGTAATTAGTGGTACATGTTTACTTTCCCTATTAGTAAATATTTCCAATCAGCTGTTTGTAATCTGCACACGATACAATTGTAAATAGTTGTCGTTTAAAAGATTATGTGCTTATTTATGCGAGCTGTGTTATCCATTTACCTTTATAAAAAAAAGTGTCCAGTGAAATTACATCCTATTATGTTCACCTAAAATGTTCTAAGCATATATAATATTAACTTATTATTAAATAACTATATACATAACAGAAGTGGACATACTTCTAAATGATAAATGAAAATTAACAAGTGGGTGAGAACTAAAATTACAGTCTCTCAACATTGTTTGAAATTCAAAATAAGACTAACAAATAAATTTGAAGGTCTAAGGGCCATTATCAAAAGATTGGAAACAATAACACAGTCTCCCGATAGCAAATATCTGATTCTGTACATGTTCATTAGAAGGGTCTTGTACTAAGTTTACTTTAAACCACTTTTAAATTCGAACATTACTTTTCAAATGTTTGACTATTTTATGTTGGTATATTTCTTTTCTAAGTTAAGGACATTCTGGGCTAAGGTTTTAGAAATGTACGTGCTTGCAATGCTGTTAAGAGTGAATAGCTCCCATGGGTCGTGGGCTAGTTTCAGTATGTTCATACAGTTGAAAATCAGGTCATTTGTTTGATCATTGACTGAAATTCTTATTGAAATCTATTTTCTGTCTGAAAACAAAAGAGTTAAGAAATGGATGAAACACCTTGAATAATGTGGGATGTTGCTATTTATATTAACCCTCCGACTTCAAAATCTCTTAAAAGCATTATGACGTGCACCGTACATCATGCATTACTATTATAACTGTGCTATGACGAACTCTACACGTCCTTTGGGGTTTTACTAAAATATTTTAATAAAATAATCGAAAGTCGAAACACAGATAACTAGTTATATCCTTTCATCTTTAAAGTGCGTTAAATACTGTTTGCTTTACTTCCACCCTCTTTCCTCAAACGTCTTTTAAGGATACACTTCGTTTGCCACTTCTCTGGTCCCGTTGTCAGTCATTCTGGATACTTCAAGAGTCTTTACCATTGTATTATAATATTGTATTATAATAGTTAAAAACTGTTTTCAACTCATCATTCTTATAGGACATCTGAACTCTTTAAATCGGTTTTATTTCGGCTTAAATTCTCAATAAAGAAATAATGTCACCTGTGTCCAAGTAAAAAGACATACTTTTAGAGTTGAGGAAACATGAATCTCAATTTTGGACAAATATCCATAGATGTCTCAACTACCAGAGCAAAATTTAAACTTAAAATGTTTTTGGATATTCATATTGTACGTATACAAAGGTTTTTTGTCATTTCAATTATAACTAAAAACAAAATTAAACAAAAAATATACTAACTTCCCCAACGACTAATAACATCACAATTATTATATTTTTTACGTAATTCTTAAAAAAATCAAGTTTTTAAAATAACAAACATGATTACTATAGGCTGAAATGGGCGTTAAAAAAATATAATACAACCTTAAAAACATAACATATATTAGTAGCAAACTTTAACTTTTGTCACTGCTACTAACTACTGTGTGATAGACAGGGTCAAACATCATAAAGTTATCCTTGTAGAACTGTAATCTACAACCAATCTCAAACTGTAGTGTAAATAAATCTAGTATAATTTACAACACGAGGAACGCCATATTGCGGCAGGTGTGCCAACCTATGAGCGAGAAAATGCTCTAGAATTTAATCATATAGACATTAACCAGTCATTCTTATTACTTTTACTTTTCAAGTGTCATTGAAGATGACGACTTTGTCGTTGAAACGGATTTGATAAATAGACTTTTTTTGTGAGAACTGTGTTCTGTATTTTATTTTATAGACCGAACGGTAAGAGCGTTCAAAGTTCGTTTCAAGGAACACCTGCCAAAAAAGACTGTTTCGGGTAATAAGTCCAATTACGCGCGTCACTTAATAGACGAAAATCACAGTTACAAAATCTCAGATTTTGGAAAAAACCTTAAACCAATAAATATTTGCAGTAAAGGCAAATTTATGAACGCCGTGGAAGAGTTTGAAATTTACAAGACTTTCAAAGAATTAAACAAGAACAATGAACACCGATTATTAAACGACCAGCTAAATTTCGATTCGAACACCCTATATGACACAGCCATAAAAATTCAGAAAGCCCGCGGCAAGTAATTGTAGATTAGAGCGTGGACTGATAGCGTGCAGTCAGTCGATGTAAGGTTATCATAAGATGCGCATCTACGTACTGTGTTTTTTAAATGTGTTGTGTTTTATTAACGTTTTAACAACCTCTATATATAGAGGGCTTTTCTGAAGATGGGCTAGACGTCCCGAAACGCGTCAAAAGAACAACAAAAAAGAGGACATTGACGGAAAAGTAAAAGGTATTGTACTTTATTAAATTAACAATTTAAAATCAATGTATGTTCCCATAATATTTTCCAATATGGGCAGGAGCACACCAAAAATTATCTGAAAATATGCTGCACAATTTCGAATATTAACTAATATTTATTCGTACGCATTGAAGGAAGTGCAATAGTTTACAACCCTCTCTTCCTGTAAAGCCCCATATAAATGCAACTTAGACGTCCGGTAATTAAGTTATTAGATTGCGATTCGCACACGACACAAGAGTCGAATACCAAGACGCTTTCTAGTCGATTGATATACAATCGATATTAAGAAGCGATCGTATCGAATGACTTTCACATGATTGGAATTAATTTTATAGTTGTCACTGGAGGTTGGTTTCGTATCGTAGTATCGTTGACGCGACCTCCCTGGCCGTCTTTGTCTATTGTCCTCCGTCCTTCCATACTACTTTATGTCCGTGATAATGTCATGTAAAGCATTCACAATTTGTACAATAGAAACTATGCATCGCGAATGTCGAAGGGATAGTACTCACATTAAAATACGTTGAAAAGGAAAAATCTAAATAACAGATTCCTCGCTTGTTTGCCTCACTCCATAATGGATAAACCACGATGGAATTTGGGATGGTTATAAAACATTTTAATCCACATAATATATTGAAGCAATTACTATTAACAAATTGTGTATGCCTACTGTGAATTAAATTTTGAACCCCAAACAATATTGTACGATAACGTCAGGGAATATAGTTTAAAAGGGCTTTATTTAAGCATTTCAAAACTATTGTATTAAAATCTTGTGAATTGCAGTCTTCAAAATGTTGACAAAAATGTTTTCCTTACTGCAAAAGATTTTCGAATAGAATTACAAAAGTTAAAATTTTGGAGCGGTTTAAGAAGGAAGATGTCATCATTTTACAAACAAATATAGTTTGGTATTTTTTCTTACATTTTAGATGCAATTTGAATAAATGTGATTTTAATACTTAAATTATACACGTTTGAAAAGTTACGTTACAAATTATTATTACGAAGCAACAAAATATAATACACAAATTAAAATGTACGTCTTATTTTTTAAACGGCTAAATCATGTTTAATAAGTCTCCAGGTGCATTATCAGTAGATTTTGCCTGCAACAAAATAAATTACTGCCGCAAATGAAAAGAGCACTGCAGATCTATGATATTTTTCAGTGAAAAAAAATCAGTTTACATTTTGAAAATCTTCAAAGTTGTTCACACCAACCATAAAAACTTACTTTGACTAAACTCAGCATAACGTCCAAATACAAGCTTCTACTTATTTTCTTCACTGAATGTACTAAAGATTGCAGAATTTGTTAATACTGAATATACGACAAATATTTAAAAATCCAACACTACTGTGTATTCATTATTTGTTTCACTTTATATGACGTGTTTGTTACATTATTACTTTACTTACGATTTATTTATAAGGCCAGTGCAAAAATAGCGTTCTTATTCACGAAAAATCTACTGCTATTTTAATGAATAAAAATAATGGCTCAAATTTGTAATTTTTAGAGGTTATATTTGCTAAAATTTCTTTTTGAAAAATAACAACTAAAATATTAGAGCAACGGTCACAAATAATAAATAATTAACGAAACTATAATTAATAGTTTTTATATAGGCCTATATATATGTGATAAAGTAACACAAAACTGAAGTCATAAGTTTATGTTTTGTTATTTTGTTAACGTCTGTATACATGCCGATAATATTAATAATTTTTCCTTCTTTTTTTATTGGATTTTCGGTGCAGACCGAAAGCCTCGCCTTGAATCGGCCAATAGTTAGAAGTACTCGTCTACTTTACAGATTAAAAATATCAGATCCTAACTTCTCTCTATTATGAAAAGTGTCTGTCATTCACACAAAAACTCTGGTCCTTCTGCGGAAGCGTCAGGATTCAGGTCACCGCTACTCCCCGATCCAAGTACCTCTGTCCTAATCAAACGTCATTTCCGTAAAATATCAGAGTGTACAATCATCTGTTTGCATTTGCTTCGCCCCCAAAAAATTGTAAAACATGTAGCGTACAGAAATACCTTCAACAAATTTTGTGATATGTACTTTTTTTAACGACAAAATTTGTTTTCCTTTATGTTAGCAAGGGTATGTGTTTGGGTGTCATATTTTTCTTTCACTTCGTATGTATAATATTTTCCCACCACGATTAATATCTGGATTCTAATATATTGTGTATTTAATACATTATTATTTTATCATTTGGTCCATGTTACAGGTACGCAGATGGTATGAAATTGACAGTTCGACAGATATTTTAAAGTCAAATGAACAAGTCACGTTAAGCAGTTAAGGTTAGATTGAAGGCATTCAGGTTTAAGACAAAAATAAATGTGTTACATTTTTGTTTCATTTTACTTTCTCACTATACTATAGTATAGAGAAAGTATAGTGACCGCAAAAAAATCGATGTTGAGATTTTTGTGGAAATATCCGTTTTGGGACCCCCTGAATCCAAAAAAGAGTTTTTTACAAAATGTCTGTCTGCATGTATGTATGTGTCTGTATGTCTATATGTATACAAAGCTAGAGAGAAAACTATTCTATCGATTTCAACCAAATTTGCACCAAAAATGTCCAGTACGCCTGTATAGATGCACGAAAAAGGGTTTTGAACAATTTTGAAAAACAAACCCCTTTTTGGCAAAAAAAACCTTCTAAAAATCAGTTATTTTTTTAATAAAAAACGGCTCTAACGATTTTGATCAAATTTGGCTTATTTGTAGCCTTTATTGTGCCCTACCATATGCAAAAACCCGCATCTTTCTAAAAATTCTCGTTTAGCTAATAATAATAATAATAACAGATTTTTTGGGGTTTTTTGGCCATAAAGGGGGTTGTTTTTCAAAATTTTTCAAACCTTTTTAATTGCATCTATAAAGACCTAACTGACGTGTTTGGTACAAATTTATTCGAAATCGATCAAATAGTTTTCTCTCTAGATAATAATAATAATATTTAATAGTTAATCGCCAACTTTAATAAAAGTATACAAAGCTAGAGAGAAAACTATTCTATCGATTTCAACCAAATTTGCACCAGACATGTCCAGTAGGCCAGTATAGATGCACGAAAAAGGGTTTTGAAAAATTTTGAAAAACAACCTCCTTTTTGGTCAAAAAACCCCCAATAAATCAGTTATTATTTTTTTATAAAAAAACGACTCTAACGATTTTGATAAAATTTGGCTTATTTGTAGCCTGTAATGTGCCCTACCATATACAAAAACCCGCATCTTTCTAAAAATTCTCGTTTAGCTAATAATAATAATAACAACTGATTTTTTGGGGTTTTTTGGCCATAAAGCGGGTTGTTTTTCAAAATTTTTCAAAACCTTTTTATGTGCATCTATAAACACCTAATTGACGTGTTTGGTGCAAATGTTTTCGAAATCGATCGAATAGTTTTTCTCTAGATAATAATAATAATATTTATTAGTTAATCTCTAACTTTAATAAAAAAAACTCTCCTACCCCACCTTACAAGTCACAATGAATCTGTTTAGTAATTTAAATGTGTTTGTGAGAAAGTATGTGCCAGTTCCTGGTACCGTTTATTTTGTGAATATTCTTGAGGTTCCTAGCTATTTCTAGCAACCCACACTTTAAGAACTACTGTTGACGAATACCTTACCAACAGTCAATCTCTGACCACGTGAAGGAAAACTGGATTAGTACGATTCCAGTGTAGGCCTACTTTAAACTGTTGAGTATTTTGTTTTTCAAACTCTGTTAGTTTTTTAGTGAATTAGTAGGACAGATGAGCTATTGCTTTGACTGTTATGGTGGAACCTAAGATAGGGAGTGCTCAATGAGCAACGGCAATGATCCCCAGAACACGTTTCATTAAAAATTGCATATATATAGCCTATGTATTTATGTGTTCACACACTAGCGTCCGTATTTTATGTCTGATTTGGTCAAAATTTGCTATACACGTTGGTTTTCTAAGTGTCCGAACGTGTTCGTTATTCAAAACAATCCAACAACCAGAAGTACGTTCTTTGATAGGAAGTTTTTTTTTACATTTTCCGTAATAAAATAAAAAGTTCTTGCAGTCTTATCTAAAAATAAATGTAGGAGATTATTCTGCATATTTATTTTTTATTTAGACAATCGTATAGCCCGACTGGTTCCCCCAAAATTGACAAAACTTAAAATACCATAAAAATACCCGTTTCAAATCCACGCGGGGAGTTTTACCCACAAGTTTGTCCTCTGCGATCGAAGCGAAGCAGTCCATAATTCGAGGCAGGGGAGAGCTGCAAACTAGCTGAAAGTAGCAGACCATGAGATGGAGCTGGGGGCTGAGAAGTAGACAAATTCTATTAATATATTATTTCGTACACGCAGGCAGCGTTGAACCCTAAAACATATAAACTCAATTTTGTAAATTCACTCAACTCACGTCAGCAGTTCAACTGTGTCATCAAACTATTTGTAATTGTGGAATTATTAAAACAGTGCTGATACAACAAGGAGTAGGTTGTATACATTGTTGTATACATGCTGATACAACAAGGAGTAGGTTGTATACATGCGAATACAACAAGGAGTAGATTG
>JAGFPH010012838.1:17578-28560 GCA_018207615.1 Philaenus spumarius | reverse complement strand
TGGCAGAACTGGAACAAAAGCAAAACAGTTCTTTCTAAAGTAGATCCGATACCTAGAGTAAAGAGTACTACTAAGGAAGTCCTTTAGGAAATCAGATTGATCTTGAATGTACCACTGAACTGGACAATCACTGATTTAACATAAAGTTGAACAGGTAAAGTTTTTAAGGCTCGGCAGGTGTGAGAAACTATTTCCAGATACAGGACCAAAGGGCAGTGACTAAGTGACAGTGTGGCTAAGTGAGTTCTTGTTTCCTATTTGCCTTCAGCCATGTTTAACCTAAATTCTTTTCTGTTTATATTCTATTTGTTATATCCTTTTGCACTAAATAACACAATTAATACACTTTTCAAGAATAAACACAATTTGCATTATTTAATTTCAATATAATTATCAAATTAAATCGCGTGTTTTCCCCTTTATAAAAAAACCAATTGTATTTCTCTTATAATAATAGATACAACACTATACTTTACATTATACTTCTAAGCAGCTGACATTATATTTGGGTTAAACATGGCGGCTGCTTCCGTATGGCCGTACTGTCTCTATCTAGTCACTGTATTTCTGAGTTGATTACTACTCTCTCAGTGGCAGAGCTGTACACTACTAGCATTGAGTTTGTGTGCGTTTCATTCTTCCGCTAGCAAATATAGGACAGCTTCATAAAGGCGGTAACTATATGGTTACAGTTGTAACCCTGACTTTAAACGTACTGAAATGCTCATGTGTGACAATGTACGTGAACATGTATTATTAAACGCAACTTTCTCTTACAAATTAAAAATTAACGGATACTTTCTAGTATTCCTCCGCGAACAACAAGTTGATGTGGTAACCACCTGAGTGCAGGCTCGAGTAGGAACACATATTAAGCGCGTACATGCTTTTACAATAAAGCTGATTATTTTCATAATAAATTGTACAAATTTATTTAAATAACTTTTAATTAAACTTCGAATGTGATGAGCGTTTTTTTAATGTTTTCATTATTGAATAAGGAAACAAAATCGTATTCTTTGATTTTAAGCCAATGAACAAACTGATGCGTTTAACATTGCTATAATGGGAGTTTAAATTCAAGATGGTGGCTGGGTCTGCTGAACCTTAATGAAATCGTGCAATCGGAAATATAAAGGTCCTGTAAAAGTAATCTGTCAGTTTAAACAGTTCACTACGACGAATATATAAGAAACATCTTTTATTTTCTAGTTTAATTTATTTGTAATTATTGTATTTCCAACTAACACTGTAACATTCTTGGGGTTACTAGTTGATAATGCTCTCTCGTTGCAACACTAAATTTTGGACCTAAATGGCAAACTTATTTTGTAATACTGACCATTAAGAGAGTTACCAAATTTGCAACCATTATGGTATACTATGCCTAAGTTTATTCTCGTTTCGCTTACGTGATCATATTCTCACGTGATTCAATAAACAATAAAATAATATTTAAAACTATTTTCTGGGATAATTGAACAAGTAATATTTTCTAGGTTAATATTTGGACGAGTAAAACCTTTACGAATTAAAAACTTTACCTCAAAACCTTTAAGCTTAAAACCAACGCATTTCTTTAAGAATATTACTATACTGAATATAGCCTATGGTTGATAAAAAAAAAGAACAAATAACAATAAACTCACCTATTACGGTTAAATTATATCTAAAACTACGCGTGGGGGTGTTGCGAAAGTCGACGCGGCAACGGTAGAGTCCCTCATCGTGCCTCCTTACTTCCTCCAGGACGAGTCTTGCTGGTTCCGTCGCTGTCCTGAAGTACGCTCTGTCTCCAAATACTTCCTTGGAAGACCAGTGTCGGGCTTGGCTTAAGGGCTTCCCTCGAACGTCAAAGCTGGCAACCAAAAAGACAGTGTTGTAGTAAAAAAAAAAACATAATCCGCAAAGGTTTTTTTGAGTAAAAATCAAACGGAATAGGAAACAGACCATAAACATGTTTGCTCTTTATTAAACGTGATTTAAAGCGACGTATGTTAGCCTTGTCTTGATTTGGTGCAAATAAATAAATTTCACTTGTTTCTAGTTAATATACAGTTTGAATTTAATATTTTATAGTAATTTGTTTACTTTCATAATATTTATACTGTTGTTCTTTAGAATACAACATTTAATAAAAATAATAGCTGCCATACCCGACTTTCATTCATTGAAAATAATTATTGCTTGATACTATGTGGACAAACTTCCTTTGTGTAAGCACAGAATTGCACAAGAAAACCCAAGAAACAACTGCAGTTCAATAGTGTTGTACCTTACGGGAACGGGTATGGGCTAGATGTGGAGTAATATTCTTCTCTGAAATAAAATTATAGAAAGACACTTCTCGATGTTTTGGGGTGTGCGTTTTAGTGAATCAGCTATAAAACTAGATTATATAGGGCAGAAGGAACCATCTTGAGAATCAGAACAGATCTGATTGAATGGATCGGTTTAACGAAAAATATATAGAACTCGATACTCTAGAGTAGAAAGAAACATCTTGATAGTCAGAAAATATCTATATCCAATAGATCGGTTTAACGAAACATATATAGAACTCGATTCTCTATAGTAGAAGGAAACATCTTGATAGTCAGAAAAGATCTGATCGAATGGATCGGTTTAACGAAACATATATAGAACTCAATTCTCTAGAGAAGAAGGAAACATCTTGATAGTCAGAAAATATCTAGATCCAATAGATCGGTTTAACGAAACATATTATAGAAGTTGATTCTCTACGGCAGAAGGAAACATCTTGAGAATCAGAAAAGATCTAGATCTAATGGATCGGTTTAACGAAACAGAATAGAACTTGATTCTCTGTAGCAGAAATAACCATCTTGAGAATCAGAAAAGATCTAGATCTAATGGGTCGATTTAATGAACAGATATGATTTAGATTCTCTAGGGCAGAAGGAACCATCTTGAGAAACAGAAAATATATGGATCTAATGAATTGGTTAAACGAAACAGATATAGATCTAGAGCAGAAGGAACCTTCAGAATCAGAAAATATCTAGATCTAATAGAACGGTTTAATGAAACAGATGTAGAACTAGATTCTTTTGGGAAGCATCTTGAGAACCAGGAAAGATCGAGAACCAATGGATCGGTTTAGCGAAACCGATTTAGAACTGGAATCAACAGATCGGGGCAGCCGAAAAAATGTCTTTAAATCATGTGTGAAAACTACTCAAAAATCTAGAAAGGCCTAAACGAATGTTAGTAAAACGGAAAAGATTTAGTACTAAACACCACAGGACTGAAGAAACATGAAATCCCAAGATTCCTACTAGACGCAGGTGGTGAGAAAACCTTAGAAATCTGATATGTAATATTTAGGACTGGTCTCATCAGAACAAGGGGAAACACATGAAGAAACAACTGGAGTACAGTGGTGGAATGGCTCCAGAAATTTGAGAAGACTAGACGGAGTGTGCGGCCTCAAAGAAGAGCAATAGTTTGGATTTATTATTTCTGAACTTGGTTATTCTACTGTAAGTACCTGTAAAGAGGAATCCCTGCGTCGGCTTTGAACCAGAAGACCATGTATACCTTATCGTGTCCAGGAGGTGTGACGTTGCAAGGTAACTCGACACTTTTACCTTCCACTGCTTGAACGTCTACGGTTACTACTGAAACACAATACAAAAGACCCACATTTATCAAGCTCTCTCTTTCTTGTACCCTGAGCAATAACAATTGACAGCTTTTATTTTATTCCTTTATTATAATAAATCATAATATTTTACAGCACATTATTAGCGAATTTCTATAGGAAATATGAGCTATTGCAATGACTCTTATGGTGTGACCTGAGGTTGGGAGTGGTCATTGATCACCGATCATGGTCTCCAGAACACGTTTTAGGGTGTCATTAATTATTATACAGGATGGAGAAAAGGTCTGGAAACGGTTTAATATTTCGTTTATAAAGAAAATTTGAAGGTAGATGTGATTGAGGAACCTACTCTATGAAAACATACTATTGTATTAAGATGTTAGAAAATTTATCCGCCATCTAGGATCCGCCATTTTAAATGTAACTTTGTTTTTTTAAATAGTAAAGTGGTCATGTGATACATCATTTCGATGTAGAATTTTAAGAGAAAACCAACGGTGAAATATGCACATCCATATCTTTAACCGATTAAAAATGGCGGCCAAAAAACAACGAAATCGTGTTTTCCAATTTGCTCCATTTTGCTGTACTATTTTGTTTTTAATATTAATTCTTCTTCTTATTAGATTCAGAATTAAATAGGCTTTCAAACGATATGCTACATAACAATATTTGGGAGTATTTAACATTTATGTGTTACAGCCATTTTGATTTTTCAAAATTGATTTCGAGTGGTTCAACCACTCGTAGCTTTAATTTTACAAACATATTAGAACTATGCAGATATGGATTTGTTTTTCTAATACAAATCGCGTAAAAGCACATAGGCAAGCGGTAAAAAAAAAACACTGTCTCAAAATACACACAGAATCAGCTAAAATACTTTAAGATGTAACATTTGCTGTAAGTAACCATATTATTGCAATAGCGAACATTGTCCTGTAAGCTAATAGTACCTATATATAGACAAGTAAGCGCGTGGAGAGGGAATAGACGATACATAATATATTATAATACCTTTTTATAATATTATAATTATTATATTTTAATAACTATCCCTTACATATTGAATAATTCTTAGAATTCTATGTAGAGTGCATACACTAATAACTCATTTAAAATCATTAGTCTCTTAATAAATAATGGTTACATTATAATGGTCACAATTTTTCGCATACTTATCATAATATAACATTATTTTAATATATTAATATTATAATAATTATTATTATAATAATTATCTCTTACTTATTGAATTATTCTTAGAATTCTATGTAGAGTACATACACTAATACCACACTCAAAATCATTAGTTACTAAATAAATAATGCTTACATTATATTGGTCACTATTTTTCGCATACTTATCACAATATAACATTATTATAATATATTAATATAATAATAATAATAATAACGTATTAATATATTCTATGTATCGTCTATTCCCTCTTCATGCTCTGACTTGTGTCTACGCAAAAAAGATTGCGTGACGCGAGATTTCAGAAACATAGTCAAGCGAAAGTGCCCAACGGTTCAATAGAAGTTATCACTTCAAAAATATCATGATACCTTTTTTGTAGCGCTTTTTTGTTTTCGATGTAACTGTTAAAACAATCGGATGAAGGATATCAGAATCCTTAATTGCAACCCCAATATCTATAACTTGTCCACCTTGTTCCCGTCCAAAAAAGAGCGAAATATGAATTCACTAATAGAATAGTAAATTAGGAGCTCAAAACGTACGTATAAAGTTTTGGTTTTGATATTTTCAGCTGGCGCTGGTCAACTCACTTATTCCACAATTTAATTTAACCGTTACTTTATACTCTTTACAAAATTTCAAATTGAGTTTTTACTTCCTCGACGTTCCAATTATAAAAACACGAAAGCTCTTCTTATATAAACCCATGGGGTTAACCCCCCCCCCCCCACACAACTGACGTTGAGTTAATGATGGTTGCAATTATACATAAAATATCTGCAGCAAGCTGCCGCTGCGAGTCATTAAAAATACATACACTCGCCTATTTTTACTGCAGTTACTGCATAACAATTAGCCTGCTTTGCATCTTCCCCTTACACATGTACTCAGCTGATTTACTTCACTGAATACTAAGTATTAAGCTGCAAAGGGAATTGTTTTTAACTCAAACAATGTAGCTGTAATTCTACATTTTAAACATGTCTACGTATTGCCTCTGCAACTAATCAAGCGTATGCATTTATAATAAGTTAGTTTAGATACAGGGTGGGTATTAAGTCCCGGGTCGGCTTTGTAATATTTAAACCTTCTACAAGACAGCCCGCAATAGACCAGGCAAAGTACTAAAAAATAAATAAATGTTTGCCTGCAGCTCCGATTTGGATGCAATTTTTTGCACTTTGTTCAGAAAAATACCAGGAAAAAGTCTACATACGACCAGTTTCGGGAGAAAGCGAAAATTCATCGCTGGTGCATAAAGAGCATAATTTTTTTAAAACCTCTAAAAATGAATGAAAAGTCGCGAAAATCGGTACTCGTTGGTTTTTTAGGAGCTGATCTCATTTCTGACCATGCGAAAGGTCCTCCGGGGGGGGGGGGGGTGGACTTTTGTGAAGTTGATACATAGACTTGAACATTTTCTCTCGGGGGTTTTGGGGGCGCTTATTTCATTTCTGACCATGTGAAATGCCTCCGGTGCACCGTGGCGGGTCTGGTGGACGGGTGATATGCATAATCTTTTGTAAGTAAATAATGAGCTGGACTTGTGAGAACAATATAGATGTAATAAAACAATAACACACAATCTCACAACAAATACGTTTAATAAATCAAACGCGTTTCAACGACAAAGTCGCCATCCTCAGTGATAAAGCTACAAAAGCCAAAGTACAGTTGTACAGCTTTATCACTGAGGATGGCGACTTTTTCGTTGAAACGCGTTTGAT
Source organism: Philaenus spumarius (assembly GCA_018207615.1). Taxonomy (NCBI): domain Eukaryota; kingdom Metazoa; phylum Arthropoda; class Insecta; order Hemiptera; family Aphrophoridae; genus Philaenus; species Philaenus spumarius. The sequence continues at coordinate 22,002 of JAGFPH010012838.1, read as the reverse complement.
TTATCAAACGTATTTGTTGTGAGATTGTGTGTTATTGTTTAATTTCATCTATAATCTTTTATGAAAGGGAGAAGACATTATACAATTTCCAAAGGAAAGAGAAAGAATAAATTATTCCTTAATTTTCAAAAAATTCCGATTATTCTGTACTAATAACAAAAACCTGTAATAGTAAATACAAACATAAGTAGTGTTTAAAATAAAAATTCTCATATACACAATTTTTGATTTCCAAAATTATTTATAAGTTGCCATTATCATTGTTGACTTCTTACTCACTTTTGTTGCTGTCATCCATGTCGCCTGCTGGGTTTGATCAGGTTTTGCCTCAACAATTCCCAGCTGCAATGGAAACCGGCCTTTATAATATGCCTTTAACTCGTCATCTCAAAATATATTAAAACCTTACGTTTTTTCCCCCATCGGGAGCTACGTTTCTCATAGCGCCCCCAAAAACCCCCGAGACGAAATTTTCAAGTCTCTGTCCCAACTTCAAAATCTTTCCCATCCCCCCCCTTCCAGTGCACCGGGGGCATTTCGCATGGTCATGAATGAAATAAGCGCCCCGAAAAACCTCTAAGCACCGATTTTTCGCGGATTTTCATACATTTTTAGAGGTTTCAAAAAAAATATGCACCCACGATGCTTTCCGCTTTCTCCCGAAACTGGCCCTATGTAGTTTTCCATGGTATTTTTATGAACACGATGCAGACAACTGCATCCATATCGGAGCTGTAGGCAAACATTTATTTATTCGGGTCAAAATCGTTCAAGTTTGGCCTGGTCTAAAAAGAGTCTGAAGAAAATCTTCAATGAGTGCATAGGCTGACTTTGTTAGTGGAACCCAACACTGCACATACGACCTAAAAAGGTTCAGCTTAACTAAAATGCTAACAGTTTAACATTTATAAAAGTTCAATATTGTATACTGATAACAAAATTATTAGAAATCAAATCATGTTTTCGGATCCCTGGAATGATTGACAAGCAGTGTTAGTTATTGGAACAAGATAATACTACCAGTACTTTAGTAGTCGTCTCGAGAGTTGGGCCCCAACATGGAATCTTATGGGACTACGTTTTTCGCAACGAGTCACGACAGCTGACGGCGCCATCTTGGTTGTGATGACGTAATATGCACCGATTTCCGAGTCGGTACTTGCTAGTAGTGACTTGTTGAATAGCATGGTAAAGATTGATAGGTTGGTTGCAAAACACTATGTGTAAATTATTTTCTGAAATTTAAAACCATATTTCGCCACTAAATCATCAAAAAGTAAACGAAAATGATAAATATTTTGTTTATTACTGCTTGGAAGATAGGCTATTATGTTCAACGATAAAAACTAGTCGTTTTGAATTTTGTTATTAGCGAATGTCCATAGGAAAGATAAACTATTGTAGTGCCATTTATGGTGATACGTAAGGACGGATGATAAATGAGCACCGATCATGGTCCCCAGAACACGTTTAGGGGTGTCATTAAAATTTGTACATATATATGTATATATGTGTTCGCACTCTAGCGGCTTATTTTAAGTCCGACACGGTCCGAATCTACACTCGATGGTTTTCTAAAGGCCTGTTTTCACTACGCGGACAAGACACGTACAGGGCTAGTAACATACAGTGTTACCTCAGTTCACTACGTGTACAGGCTTTGTACAACCTGCGTGATCTTTCGTCGTGTAGAAACTTTCTTGCTCTTTCTAAGTAGAAGTTTTAAATATTTTTTTCATATAAAATCATCTTGAACAGCTGTTATCATAGATATTGATATTTTTTATTAAATGTGTAGACAAAAATAAAATAGATTGCAACGTTACAAAAAATAAGCCACCACCCTGTGTCATAACTAAAATATTTGTAAAAAATATGATACAGAAAGGAAAATTTATTTCTGAAATAGAGATATCAATAAAATATTATATTTTCTTTTGCCTTTACAGTGTCGTAATCGTAATGTTGTAGATTGTACAAGCACTCTCTCTTTCTAACTAATTCAACTAGTAATTCTCGTCCATTTTAAAATATAAAAGAAAGCACCAGTTAAAACACTATTGAAAATTGTTTCTAGACAACACACTTTCCTAATGAAATATTTCAGGTTGATTTCTTGACTGAGCGAAGGCAGGGCTGAAGCGAAGGAGACAATAGGCACGGAGGCGAACGAACAGATCCGAAAATGGCCGAATACTTCAAAGACGACTTATTGCTGCCCGTAGGCCGTATGTTTCTAGCATGTGTCTCGTTTTCACTACGCGGCCAAGGCACATACAGGTTTTTTACAGTGTCGTTTCAATCTCTGCCTCGACTGATGCAAATGACACTGTCCGAACCCTGCACCACAAGTGAAAACCGACATCCGACTTTCCCATTGTTAATGTTATGTAAAATCATCATTCATCGATTCCATTCAAACAACACTGTCCGAAAGCTGCGTACCTAGACTGATGAACCAACACATATTTATTGAATGTATTTACATTCATTTCCATAGCAACCAATTGAATAAAATAACATCTAAAACAGCTGTTTGCTCTAATATTTCCATTAACATCTGATTTAAAAACGTTGAAGCAATTATTTGTGTTTCTGACTTTTAGGTTCGGTTTTTATTAAAGTGAAGACCTGAGCCTTGCTGGTTCTTTTAACCTTTATCTATACTAATATTATAAAGAGGTAAAGTTTGTTTTTTTGTTTGTGTGTTTGTATGTAGGGGGTAATCTCTAGCACTACTGAACCGATTGAAAAAATAGTTTTACTAATAAAAAGCTGCAGTATCCCTGAGTAACATATTTTATAACTCATTTTGATAAAAACATTTCTTATTTCAATATTCGTAAATTTAGTCGGAAAAAATTCTTACGTTAGGCCTAGACTGATGAACCAACACATATTTCTTGAATATTTCCAGCATTAATTTCCGTAGCAACCAATTGAATAAAATAACAGACAGAAAATCTGTTTGCTCTAATATTTCCATTAACACCTGATTTAAAACTTTGAAGCTATTATTTGTATTTCTAACTTTTAGGTTCGGTTTTTATTAAAGTGAAGACCTGAGCCGTGCTGGTTCTTTTAACCTTTGTCTATACTAATATTATAAAGAGGTAAAGTTTGTTTTTTCCTTGTTTGTTTGTAAGTTATGTAGGGGGTAATCTCTGGCACTACTGAACCGATTGAAAAATTTTTAGTTTTACTAATAAAAAGCTACACTAACCCTGTGTAACATACGCTATAATTCATTTCGATAAAAACCTTTTTTTATTTCAATATTTCTAAATTTAATCGGAAAAAAATTCTTAGGTTAGGCCTAGAATGATAAACCAACACATGCGTTTGCACTTATTACCATAGCAACCAATTATTGAATAAAATAACAGATAAAACAACTGTTTGCGCCAATATTTCCGTTAACAGCTGATTTCAAACTTTAAAGCAATTATTTGTATTTCTAACTTTTAGGTTAGGCTTTTATTAAATTATAGACCTGAGCCTTGCTGGTTCTTTTAACCATTATTATAACCGATGTTATAAAATATAAGAAATAATTTAATTTGAACATTTAACGTTATTTGCAGTCTTGGTTTTGAGGTTATTATTAATCCTAAACCTTTATTATAAATAAAATTTAACATATGTTTTTAGAAGGTTCCATTATGGGTTGGCGTGTGAAGCACCCAGGGGTCTCCCCTAGTTATAATATAAACTGCTGCTATAAAATAATATATGAAATATTTAGATTTGAACATTTAACATTATTTACCATCTTAGCTTTGGGGTTATTATAAATCATATACCTATATTATAAAGAAAACATAACATGATTATGTGTATAGAAGGTTCCTACGAGGTTTTCGTGAGGAGCACGCAAGTGTTCCCCTGGTTTAATATAAAATGTGCATAGTTTTAGATTGCAACCCTTAGATATCTCTTTTCCTCTTACAATATTACACTTTGGAAGGCCAACAGCGTACGAAATATAATGAATGTAAAATAAAACAAAACAATGAAAACGGGAATAATAATTTAATGAGCGTAGAAAAACGTTTAACACGGTTTGAGCAATAAAAGTTTCTGGGTCATAAACTTGCAGATTTATGGCCTTACTTCAGAGCACGTGCTACTCCTACGCTATCTGCATAATTATTCCTTTATTTTATGAACTAACTTTGTCGGATTTGTTATCTGTTCCGACGTTTATAGCGAAAATTTCAATCAAAACTTGAAATGTAAACTTTGATTTGACGGATGAATGTATAGCAATGTCTTAATTTGTCTTTACCGTTTGTAGTTAGCACGTTGAATATACAACATTAGTTTAAACGATGATTGTGGAAGAACGTTGGACAATTACCTATTTGACTTTAAGAAAACAAACAAAAGATCACGCAGTGGCAAACCGCTGACGTGAGTTGAGC
>JAGFPH010012837.1:14367-28562 GCA_018207615.1 Philaenus spumarius | reverse complement strand
GCAACTAATGGAAGAAAGTTGAAATTGTTACAATTCTATCCCCCCCCCCCCCCCTCCCTTTTTTGCCCCCCCCCCCCCCCCCCACCAACCTCTAAAGTTCGATATAGCCCAACTCCGCTCAATCACTCATAAGTCTATTAATAAATTTTGTTAAGCAATTAAGCAAATTAACTGTTTTTTGCTTGTTTTGTTGTTCCTAGTTAACCGCAGTGAAAGGTTGGTTTAAAGTATTTCCTTTCAAAATTTATATTTTGGATGTAAAAAATTACTAACATGAAGTATTAAGATTTTTTTGTAAGACAATTTTACATTATCTTCAAGAGTTTTTGAAATAGTTGTAATGCAGAATAATGCTGCAAAAGTTGTAGTATGCATTTTGTGATTTAAAAAAAAGTTCACAAGTGTGCACTGGTTATGGCTAAGGCGCTGTCAAACAGTGTGCTTGTTACGTACCTCTCGAGCCCTCCATCCTGACAATAACTCGTAGGCCTAATAAGTAGTTCTCGCATGTGCATTTAATGAATTTGGAGATCTTTTTTTATACAATTTCTACATTTTAATTAAATAAAATACAACACGAAAAGTTAATTTCATTTACACCGTTTTCTGAAATCTACAAAAGTTGTCTTCAAACGAAGCTCATTCACATATAATTAGCATCTTAGTGAAATCCTAAATGTTCAAGAGCTGAAACTATCTTATTATGCATATTGTCAATCATTATTTATGGGGGGAATAATAGCCTGGGGGGGGTGCCTTTAAAACAATTCTTGAACCTCTTAACATAATTCAAAAATCTATACTTAAAGCTGCATTGCGTAAAGGCCGTTGTTTTTCTACTGAGACACTTTTTGACGAATTTAGGGTTATGAATCTTAGAAAAATTTATGTCAAAACTCTTGCAATTTATATTTTTAAAAACTACCGAGATATTTTCGAAATTACCGATCATCAACGTTTGACACGCAGCTCAAAGTCACTTGGAATTTTAAATAAAAAATTAAGTAAAAAATTAAAATACGGTTCAGTGATGATGTAGTTCAGGAGCAATTTTAACTCGTGTGTGCGTGTAAATGTTTTGTGTTAAGTGTTTTTATGTTTATTTATTTAAGTGTTCAAAATTGACGAAGGGAAACCAATGGACTTGAAAATGGTTGAATAACCGAAACGGCCGTCGTTCTAAACGACAAACAAAGGGAATATTGAAGACGGTACTAAGTCTAACATTTGATTTTTTAATTAAGTAAGACTTTCTCGGTCACAAATTCACATTACATAGCTCATGTTTTATATAGGAATCTACCTGACCACTTACGTATGTTTAATAACTTTAAACTTCAGACATTTAAAGAAACATATTACAAATTGGCTTCTGAAATTGGGAAGGGACGGTACTGAGAATGTCATTGTATCCATCTACAGGTAGCAAATATATTTACCCTTGTTTATTGTACTACCTTATCTCTCTCGCTATTATTGATTCTCGTGTGTTGAAGCAGTAACTATTTGTTGACCCGGGTTGTTTTGGTCCGATATGGACTTGGATTCCTCCGTTTGGCACTTCCCACTCTACTCTACCTCTATTGTTTTTATATTATAAAACTTTAATATAGATCAATAAATATATTATGTCTTCCTTGTTGTAACTTAGATTTTTAGATGGGACTCGTGCCTACGCACAGGCTAAGCCTATGTGGGCACAATTTCCGTGATATTATTATACATTTTTTCTGTATTATATTTAAGGAAATAAAAATAAATTGAATTGAATTGAATAAACGAGAATTTGTTTAAAAAAATATAGGCTATTAACATAAGTAAATGGTTAACCATAAATATATTTAATTTTTTTTACATAATCACCTCCTTATTGATATATTTCCCCCACCAATCTTATCCTTTCGCTGTAAAAAGAAGAGGGTCCTTGAGCACAAAACTCAACCCCCGCATCTTCGGTGAAATGCTGCTCTCCTAATACAACTTTCAATGTCAAACAGTGATAAATCTGGTGGATGTTCAAGTGTTTCCCACGAAATTTCACCGAGCTTTAGATAAGCAGTAAGGGCCTGGGCATAGTCATGCAGCAAATAACACCCCTAATGGATTGTTGCCCTGTTTTGTTCCGATAAGCGCCCTTCGCTTCATCCAAGAGAACGCAATGTAAGCAGCATTAACTGATCTCTGTTCATGAATGAAATCCAGCAAAAGAACGCCTTTTGAATCCCAGAATCCCAAGAAATTTTCCAGCAGACAAACACGTTTTGGATTTCTTTGGAGTGGCCTCTTCAATTCTCCACCACTCTTAGCTCGCCTGCTTGCTCTCTGGAGTGTAATGGTGGACTCAAGTCTCATAGAAGGTTACTATGCGAGTGAGAAAAGGGCCCGAATTGGTCTGATAACTTTTCATCTGGTACTTTTAAACCAATAAAATGGTCACATGGCCTGTAGTTCTGGTCACTGAAAACGTTCTGCCTTTTTTTATTTATACTATGTTGTCTGGATCAGCTGAAACCTAACGATCAAAACTCTAGCAAAATGTACCTAAGTTCCTCCTTCACTTGAATCTATCTTTACTTTTTAAACTTAGTAGAGAAAACTCAGTAAATACTACAGTGAAACTTGTCAAAATCATTCAAGTCTTCAAATGGGACTATGATTTGAATTGTACCACTCAAAAAATGCAATGCCTAATTGAAAGTTATAAGATGTGTTATGAGTGTATAAGTTATGGGAGTATGTAAAGTTTTATTATTTTAGGCGAATAATATATATAGCACATCTTCAGAGCTAACATAAATAAATTCATTACCAAACGTTTACTATCTGTTCTTTTTGTAGTAAATTCAACATTGTTTGTTAAAGTTCTTGTGATTGATTTAACAAAATTGAATATCCTATTGAAACAATTCAGGTTGTAATTAAAAATGATTCTGAGAGAATGAAACATTGCGCCCATTCCGAGTTGTGAGTACAAAATAATGATATGAATATTCCTGGTCGGTTGGGAGTGGAGTGCTGGCAGGAGGTTAATTTTACTGTTCTAAGTGTAACCATTTACTAAACAGTTTATCTGCAGTCCGCGGACTGTAGGCCAGTTAACCGAAGTTAAATCTCACTTCACAGACAGGATGAGACCTGCAGTTTATAAGAACTGTCGTTTAAACTCTGTGTGTGGACAAACAACATTAGTTCTGATCTGCAGTTGAAATCTTTAAGCTGGTTGAAAATTTTGTGTGAGATTTACTTGTATTTCATAAGGAATGCGTGATAAATGTGTAACTTTTTGACGGAATTTACAGACATTTATCAGCAACATCCTTTTTTATGGAAAGTAAAATCAAAATGCTACGTAAATACAATTCAATTAAATGCTACCAGCATGCCTTCAAGTTTGATGACAGTAAAATTATTCTGTTCAACCTCAACCAACAATTCACTACATCGACACACAATCAAGGCCGTTTAAGTGTATAAATGATTATGCTTTATCTGATTTTATAAATTTTTTTGTTCTTTTAAAATAAATAAAATTAGGGGCTCCGCCCCAGGACGCTTCGCGTCCCAACCCCGCATCGACCTTCGGCCTCAGATGGCTGCTTCGCTTTGCTCGCAGTTGGTAAATTCGCTAAATAATCTTGTTAATCTTTGGCTTGTTTGTACATAGGTTTGTAAAATTATGAAACCAGGCTTAAATATATTAACAATAGTTACAAGATTAATTATAACCTCAAATACATGATTTAGAAACGTAAGAGGCTTTCATTACAATTTTAGTCCTACTTCTACTATCTTCTGTCAACTAAAATTTTGAAACCAGGCCTAAATATAGTAAAAATTATTGTTCATTACGATTTTAGTCCTAGTTGTACCACCTTCTGTCAACTAAAGTTTTGAAACCAGGCCTAAATATAGTAAACATTATTGCAGGATTAACATAACCTCAATACTATATTTCAGAAATGAGCCAGGCCTATATTACAAAATTGACTATTAGAATTTATCCATCTTTGCCAAATTTACCTGTTTTTTTTTTGACAAAATAAATTGTTAAATCAGGCCCAATTTATTCTAATTCCAACGTGCTAAAACAGTATAAATTAGTTTGTTTTTTAACAGTAATTAAAAACTATCCAATGAACAGCTGATAAAACAGTATAAATTGGCTTGTTTATAAACAGCTGTTTTGATCGCTTTATTTAGTATTTCGTTGTTATTTTGTAACCAACATGGCAACCCATAAGACTCTATGATAAAATTTTTCAACTTTTAAATTAGATTTTCTAAAAAAATTGCGTTTTTACACGAAATACAACTATATGAATGTACTTAAAAATCAAAACTATACCTAAATACAAAGATAGAAACTAAGGTAGATACAAGAATTGCTCATTTAAAGTAATAGGATTATGATATAATTATTGTCTGATAAAAAAATAAATTTAGAAACTTTAAACAGAAAATATTAATATAAGTTTAATATAGGAATTAGCCAATCTTTTCCCTACTAGCATTTCTTTCTTCTCTAGTTGGTAATATTAATAAAGCTTCAACTTTTTTCTTATTTGGATATATAACTACCTTTATTTTACTTTATCTACGGTATGAGTTTTATTTACCACTACCAATAAATTTTGAATTAAACTGTACCAGAACTGTTAATTTAAAGTGAGTGTACAGTTGGCCTGCAGTTATTAATCTGCGAGTTCATTATCTGCAGACGAAGCCTGTCATTAGAACTGAATAGTGTGTGGCCTGTGACAGTTAAAAATCTTCAGTTAGGCTCTGTTGCCTTCAGATAAACTGTTAGTGAATGGTTACACTAATGAAATATTATAGCAAAGCGTTAAACAACCGTGTAAAATATTCAAAGTGAACAAATTGTGAGAAGTGAAAACATTCGGTGCAAGCAAAGCCACAATAACTAGCTAGACTATAAACTAAGCATGCTTAGGCCGTAAAGCCACTACAAAGTGTCGGGTGGTAAAGGTTAAATATTAACCTTGTCGATTACCAGAAATGTGCACAAGTAAAGAGTAGGCCTAAGCTGATACTCGGTACTGTAAGTGACAAGACTAGCAATAAATAAGATCAGATATGTCGCCTACCAGACATTGCGTGGGGATTGTCAAACTGACCAGTAGGAGGCCAATTCTTAATGTATCCCGTGCAGTGGACTACAGCGAAATTGTGGCCGTCGCGCGACGGTCCTAAACTATTCCTTTGTTTTAATCTGTTCAGGTGTCCGGCGGCCATGTTGTCCGCACCTAGTGATCCTACTTTCATACGGCAGATGAAACCTCGGCGCGATCCCATGCATAGACGCATCGATGCTGGAACAAAAATTATAGTAGCATCAATATCTGTGTTCTTATCTCCTAAAATACTAAATGATACAGTTCTATTGCTTCTTTTCAAATTTATAAAGATGTTTGGCAAAATAAAGATATTAAATCCATATAATCCATTATTTAAAACAACATTAAAGAATGTGCCCCTTTCCACAAGTTTGGTACGGGTTACACAACACAAATAAACTAGTAAAATATTATTGGATGTTATTCAATCAATGTTTACCAGTTTATTGTGTTGTATTATTGTACCCAACTTGTGGTTGAGGACTCGAAGAACATTTATTATTTATTTAAGAAGCTTTTATTCTGTACTCCACGTGCTAGGAGAGTAGGAGAGGGTAAAAACTTATTTTGACTTGTGCATCAAAAGACCCATCACATGTTGACTTCTGAACAGAACTTTTCTACAAAAGCTAACAATTTGTCCAACCTAAATTTGTAGAAGAATATTTCTTTTGGTCTGACAGAACGCATATAAAGAGTTAGCTAGCTTTTGTCAAATTTCATAAATTATGAAGAGATTAACTGTTAAAAATTATTGTTTCTTAAATTATACAGGCTAGCGCAGAAGCGAATAATGAGAGATTTAAGACCTGCGACGGAGTGAGTCATTACATGACTTTTGCTAAAGTGACTGATTTAAGCTTTTCATATTTTATTTGACTTTGTATTGCCTTTTAATTCTAAATAACTTTTATATAAATGTAATGACTTATGGTCATTTTATTTAACTTTTTAAGGTACAAAAAGTCTTTTTACCGACTTTGGTATTGCTAAAAATAAATGGACCAAAATAGTATAAAGAGTGTTACTAAACAGTTTTAGTCGTACACCTGTGCGCATGCCCTATTTCCTCTGTCTTCTGTTAAAAAATGCTAGTCGCAAAGATGGTGACTAGTGAACAGAAAGCTTTTTGTGTTTTACAGTTTGCAAGGACCGAATAAATAGTTACATTACAAAGTGTGTTCCGTATTAAGTTCAAATGTAATTCTTCAAGTGATAATAACATCTGTAGATGGTATGATCAGTTTGACAACACCAGCGGTCTTTGCAAAAGGACGACCAAGAGTGACTGAAGATGTTGAACGATCGAGGGAGTTTTTCAAGCGTACCCTCAAGAAATCAGTTTGGAAGCGTAGTCGTGAATTAGCAATTTCAGTGTAGAGAGTTTTAAGGAGACGCATACACCTACGTTATCGTTTACAGTTGTTAAAAGCTCTAAAGCCCATGGTTTACACGTCAACTTTGCAAACGATAAGTTGCTGCATGATTATGAAGATTTTCTGGATTGCGTCGTCTTTGGTGAAGAATCAACGTTTCACTTAAGCGGACATATGAACACTCATAATGTGCGCATGCGGGTATTCATAATATTCCGATATTCATTTTGAAGCACCCGGTATATTATATCCTTCTTAACTTCAGTAATTTAAAATTTATTTCTAGCATGTTCCGGTTCGACTTACATTGATGGCCTTCTTTCTTTACTGTTCCAGTTTTAAGATCTAGGATTCGACCCGAGTTTTGCGGCTCTTGTGTGCTTAACTGTTCTCTAACCTTCTCGACGTCGTCGGCGTGGAGGTGTTCAAAAATACACGAACCAAACCAATCGCTCTGCAAAAGAAAAACAAACTTGTAAACGAATCAACAGTTGTATAAGTTATTTAGTATTGTCAATAAATTATAATTGGTGTAGGAACGCTGCATCAATCGAATAAGCACTAAAGATGAGAATGTTCTCGAAACTAGTTTGGTAATTAAATTAAATGTTTGAAAGTAACATTTGTTTGTGTTACGCTGGTTTTTCATTTTTCTTATAATTTAACAACTGAACCTGCTGAAACAATTAAGTTTAAAATAACTTATGCATGTGTGTTCATTTTTGTATTTCTTAAATATATTTAAAAAAAGCGGGAGTTTTCATCCCAATGAATAATGTTGTGTTGTAATTTAATTAATAACAGTGAACTGTAATTTAACAGGAGTCAATGGATCAACCAGAAAACGAAATTGAGGTGCCAAATAAACCAAGTTCTTTGTAAAATGCTACGCCTTCAGATGCCCACTAACAAGGAAAAATAAAAGTTGTTAATTCTCCTAAAAAAAAAAAAAAAAAACAATACTACACAGTGCAACGACCTACACAACCCAAGTTCCTGTAGGTCTTGCAACTACCTTCTTGCCCCACGTTCGGGAACCACTTGCAACGATATGCGTGCCCCACGTTCGGACGACACTTGCAACGACCTACCCAACCCTTCTTCCCAAACTACTTGAATTTACTTTTTAATCTGATGGAAGCTGAGTTGAATATGCCTTTACAAGGATAATTACTGTGCCTATTGTTCGGCCTACAGTAATAACCCTTAAGACCTGTGCTAAGAAATTTAAATTAATTTTTGTTGTAGAGACTACCCTCTTCTAGGAAGTCGTGCCTTTCGGAGAACGGTTACCTTTCCTATATTGAGTATTCACTTTTTCTTAAAGTTAACATATATGACATCACTTTGGGACAGTTCATTAATATTCAACAAATAAAAGATGTTTTAGTTAAAATAAATTTAAAATTTACTATTCTTTTTAGTATCTAAACATATACATATATCCTGAACATAAATATTTCCTGTGAATTTATTATCAATAAATAGTTTATTCCTTAGCTTAATAGAATTTATTGTTTTTTTAAATTTGAATTCAATTTGATATACGTGATAAATGTTGTAAGAGATAGATTGGTCTGAAGTGAATTTAAAATATTTAAAGATTTCAGTTTCCCCCAAGTTTAATTATTTTTATCTGTCAATGCTGAAATTTGTGTTACTCCATATAAGTGACAACGACACTACCTTGCGTATCCGTTGTTTGGCATTCCTCTAGGATTTCTGGAAGCAAAGACGTCCTGGTCCTGGATATCGTCTGGATTCCTCCTATGGATGGTCCTTGTTGGTGACACCGTCCTAGCCACGGATATGACAGTATGTGGCAAAGTATAACAACCATTAACTTTGCTACAGTGAAAACTTTAAAAAATTTCTAAGACTTTAATAAAAATTATTTAATTTTATATAACGAGAAGCGTGGTTACTTTCCCGGCGGTTCGTCTCAGACTAACGAAGTGAAGCTAGACTTTCAACCCTCTCTCTTCTCAAGGTATCAAAAGCTAGCCAGTTCGTCAAATTAATTTACCCTACTTTCCCTTTTGTTTTAGCCCTATGGCTTGGGCTATAGTAGGCGTAGAATTTTTATATTATTTTTATGGTGTTCCTGTTTATTTTCTTTATCGATTTATTATTTTATACCTTCAAATTGATGAATTTTTTCTGTTTTTTAATTATTAAATTTTTATTTTTAGTTGGCTCAATTGCACAGCCGACGCTGATTGGTTCTTGGTTCTACCTTAAATTTCTAACAAGACAACTTTCTCCTTTTTTGCCTGTTTTCTTTGGTCTGTGACTTTGTGACCTGTTTTTCCCAAAATCCTGTATCTCTGGATCTGGTGTTCGGATCTTCTTCTGGATGGCAGTGTTGGGTTCTGTTTGTCTTTCTGACTTCATACAAACTTGATTTGTAGTCGTGCTCGCTCGCGTTCGTTTTTTACGACGTTTCACGTTTTTTAGCGTTCACACTCGGCCGATTTTCTGATTACTAAGTTTTTCAGTATTGTTCACTATTGATGTTTGTTCATTAAGCCTTTAGGCTCACTTTGCCGTTTTCTGCTTTTAAATCTGGTCGTTTTTATAGAAGTTTTGACCCTTTTGGTTTTCTCATTTTTTATAAAATTGTTTATCTCCCTTTTTTATCATTATTATTAGCCCTATCTATCTCTTATTGGTTTTCACATAACATGGAAGAATTTTACTTCATTTATTAAATTTTGATTTTTTAATTTCTTTAAAAATTACAACATTAACTTTTTATTCATTTTTTAATCAGCAAATAACTTTTTATTTAGGCTATAACTTTTTTTCAAAAAACTTTATTAATCTTTTTTATTAAGTGCTTATTTCTTTACAATACAGTGATTTGAAAACCATTTTTTTAATAATTTTAATTTCCCATTGTTCTTTGGGTTGCGTGTTCATTTTGGCTCGCTGTAGCCTACTTTCTCCTTTGAAGTTACAACGGTACTTGCTTGGTACTATCTTGTATTAAGGACTAGAATATTTTTTGTGTAAAATTTTAAAAAAATTGTGATTTTGAGCGGTGAAGCCCTCTTTAATCCGTCTCAACATGTATAGGCATGTATAGGGCAGTTCGTCGCCAGTCCATTGAGACCGGTATCATCGACCTGGCTTGTTTTGTTAGTCTGTGTGCTGTTTTGTTCTCTTTTCGTTTTTTACGATAATTTTGCTTTCTGCTCGGTAAAAACGCTGCTGAAAATGTTTTAATGTTGAAAGCTGTACAAAGATGACGCTGTGGGAAAAACTCGAGCGTACGAGTGGCTTCTCGGTTTAAAAATGACAACATGTCAAACGATGTTAAACCTCATTCTGGACGTTCATCAACTGTCCGAACAGTTGAAAATGTTGAGAAAATTCGAGAACTTGTGCTTGCAGACCGTCGACAGACCATTGTTGGAGATTAGTGAAGTGTCTTGAAGTTCGGTTTATCGAATTTTAACAGAAGATTTGGAAATGAAAAGGGTCGCTGCCAAATCTGTGCTTCTGGTTCTGACTGACAATCAAAAATAACGTAGAGTTGAAACATGTCGTGCTTTGTGAGGACAGCTTGAAACTGATTCAGATCCATGGTATGGTTCCGCTCCCACACACACTTTACTCACCTAACCTTGCTCTGTGTGATTTTTTCTTATTTCCACGTATGAAAAATAGTATGAAAACAGGAAGCAAAATTTCTCAGCCGCAAGTTGTTCCCCATAAAAAAATGAAAAGAGAACAAAACAGCACCAGTGAAAACTATCTCTATAGACGAACAAAACAAGCCATGTCGACAGTCCCGGTCTCACCGAACTGATGACGAGCTGTTCTATACATGCCTGGCGCCAGGAATGTGTACTACACAAGCCCCGCCCATGCCAGCCTAATTCCGGTTACTTGTGGGTTCGTCCTCGTATACGGTAGTAGTATTCTGTATTGACATGCATTGTTAGTTGTCAATATGTAATTCTACCACAATGTCTTAGTTCATGAGCTATCTTGTGTTCCCGTATAATTAATCAAAGGTATCCATTCTTCAAACCAAATTAGTTTCCCAACCTCTCCTCCCCTTAAATGATTTCGGCCATATCTAGTTCTTTTTAAAATCGATGGGAAGATTTAAATCTATTTCTCGTATAGAGATTTTTGAAAGAAATAATTTGTACTCTGTACGAACTCTATTTTTATTGTTACATTTAAAAAATAAATACTATATTGCGTTGTTTATTCTCACCTGTGATTGGTTCAGTACAGGACTGACAGAATCGGACACGTAAATAATTCTGCCCGTATCACAAGTAACTACAAACAAGAAGCCGTCAGCAGCTTCCAGTATCAGATGTTTCAGTTCTTGATCGGTTAGAAAAGAAGGTTTATAAGTCCCATCATTGCTTGTGTTTCCTGTGCCTGAAATCAAAGTCACAATTAGGTAACTGTGGTAAAGAAGCAACAAAGTGTCCTAAGTAAAATACAGAATACCTCTTTTGGATTTTCATTGTCCAGCAAATTTTTGTTTTGGAAAATGTACTACATATAGGCAAATTTTTTTAGTGGAGTGCAATACCAGCACGGAACAGTCCCATACAGTCCTCTTCAATATAACTCATCTACCACACAACTTTGAAGACAATGTTTTGTAATTTGCAGGAAATCGTTCATAAACATCTCAATTATAATTTGGAGAAGACAAAAATGCTTAATTATCAATTTTTATTAAAGATGTTTGCTTATAAACAAGACAAAGTACATGTATCAGTCAAGTCGCTTGAAAACAGTAAAACTTTGGGACGAATTTTACCATCTATATATCTACTGAGTGTAAATTGGATTTTTCTGCAAATTTACATTTCGTGTGCACAAGGCAGGAATAAAAAAATAATTCGACCACGCAGCTGAACCTCTGACGTGAGTTGAGCAAATTTCCAAAATTAAGTTTATAGGCCTATGTTTTAGGGTTTCAACCAACAATTTGGGAAATAGGTCTATTCACGACGGTGCTGAATAGCTGCAAAATGGTTCGCACGCCATTCCGCATATTCGGAGTATTTGCAATACACAATGCGTTGCGTGCTTCGAACGCCATTCAACAAATTGGGAATATCTTCAATACACAAAGCATTGCGTGCTTCGCACGCCAACCCCCGTGTTGGGAGTATCTTCAATACACAAAGCATTGCATGCTTCACACGCCATTACACGTATTGGGAGTATCTTCAAAACTCAAAGCGTTGCGTGCTTCGCACGCTATTCCGCATATTGGGAGTACATACAATACACAAAGCATTGCGTGCTTCGCACGCCAACCCCCGTATTGGGAGTATCTTCAACACACAAAGCATTGAGTGCTTCACACGCCATTTCGAATATTGGGAGTATCTTCAATACACAAAGCATTGCGTGCTTCACACGCCATTTCGAATATTGGGAGTATATTCAATACACAATGCATTGCGTGCATCGCACGCCCAACCCACGGTATTATCCACCACATGGCTTAGAACCGGGTACTTTTATAATATTTTACGTTTTGATCGATTTTGGAGGAACCAAGCGAGCTATAAGGTCGCATAAAAAAAAAAAATGTGCAGAATAACATCCTACATTTATATTTGTAGAAAAAACTCTAAAAAATATTCATTCTAGTAGGAAAACCCCAAATAATAGTTACTTCCGGTCAAAAACCGTGCTTCCGGTTGTTGGATTTTTTTGGCTAACGAACTCATCCGAGCGATGTAGACAACCAACATGTGTACCTAATTTGAACCAAATCGGAGTTAAAATGCGGCCGCTAGAGTGCGAACACACATATATATATATGATTATTAATGACACCCCAAAACGTGTTCTGGGGACCATGATCGGTGCTCATTTGCCGACCTTGGGTCTTACCATAAGGGCCACTGCAATAGCTCATTTTTCCTATGGAAATTGGCTAATGACCCCGTTAAGGTTCGGTCAGTCAAAGCTGGACAGCCTCAATATGTATAGGGATTACGCCTAAGTCATTGTAGTACTACTGTAATATAAGTCATATTCTTCTTTTCAAAAATTAAAATGAACATTTCCTCTACAGAGGATGTAACATCTGTGGAGCCCGTTTTTACTTTCCTTACCCTATACTAGGTAAGGTAAGTATTGCGATCGACCCAAAAATTCGATGTCGAGTTTTCATAATATCTTTACGTTTCAAGGCCCCCTGAGTCCAAAAAATGCATTTTTGGCAATTGGTCTGTCTGTGTGTCTGTGTGTGTGTGTGTGTGTGTGTGTCCGGAGTGCACAGGGCAAACGGCTGGACGGATCGAACTGAAATTTACAGGATATCTTCAAACATGTAAACAATTAAACCCATGTAAATTTGAAGCAAATCGAAGGTGGTGTCTTACCGTGGGAGCAGTTTTTAGCACATTTTTGGTATTTACTCCAAATTCCCTCTAACGATTTTGATTAAACTTTGCTAACATACTCTACTCCGACCCCCTTAACACCCTATGTACGCGAAAGACCGTTAAAAATTCGTTGAAAAAAGTTATTACAAAAACCAAGTTATTTTTGTTTTTATCTCTGAAATGGCTGCTCCTATCGACTTGAAAATGGCCTCATTCGATTCAGCGTCCAAAATAATGTCAAAAACGATACCCCACTCAACTTTTTCCATTTTTTCAAAAATTGCCCCCAAAAAGGGCGTTTTTGGGGGTAAAAATGTATTTTTTTAAACTAGCCGTATTTGGTATCAAATTTGACATTTTGTGAGGTTAGAAATCGATTGAGACCAAAATCAGGTCCGTGGGAATAACCGTTTTGAAGTTAGTACCGCTTTCTTCGAAACGGATACTCCTATTAACTCGAAAATGGTATCATCAATCTCTCGCTCGAGAAATTTGATAATTGATACAGCATCTATTTTGGTAAGGAAAGTTGTGTGATGTGCACACCAGATGTTTTATTTACCTAGTGTAGTTCTGCCCCTAACCGGGGACCCTTAACAAAATAATAAATCAATAATTTTAATTAGTTGTACCTAAATTAAATTAGTTATATAACCTTTAAATAAGTAATTTGTATGCTTATAAATCACAAATGGTTGGGAGTTAGTGTAAAATAGGATATATCAGTACACCTCTGCACCGGTTATTTGTTTCACAACAGTTATGGTAAATAATATTGCTACAAGAAGAAACATAACCTAAAAGATTCCAACTTTTGTCCACATTGTTAGCCTTATCAACGCAGTCACAATGTAATTTGGGCAAGACAAGTAGGATAAGGTAGGTTTGTAAGCAAAACACGTCGGCTCTCACATCCGGTAGTGTTCATTGTTTTCTGCATCGGCCTAACCTCGTGCGGTTATATTAACTTGTCATCTAACTCTTGGTTACCTGGTCACTGGCTGGCTGGGTTTGCTTCGGCCTATGTCCGATGACGGACTAAAGTTATAATCAGGGTTACCAACGGACACAATATTTGGCTTGGAGGAGAATTTTCATGGACATTTCTAGAAAGGCCGTAGTCAGGAAAACTGTTGAATTTGAATTTAAACCCTTTTAAAACGTTCACTGCTAAGGGCGCACATGTGAGCTTGACACTGAACACTATGAGAAGCGGCAACAAACAATGCATTGCGTGCTTCGCACGCCAACCCACATATTGGGAGTACTTTCAATATACAATACACTGCGTGCTTCGCACG
>JAGFPH010012837.1:0-10319 GCA_018207615.1 Philaenus spumarius | reverse complement strand
AAGACAATCCCAATATGTGGAATGGCGTGCGAAGCACGCAATGCTTTTTGTATTGAAGACAATCCCAATATGTGGAATGGCGTGCGAAGCACGCAATGTTTTGTGTTATTGAAGATACTCCCAATATGCGGAATGGCGTGCGAACCATTTTGCAGCTATTCAGCACCGTCGTGAATAGACCTATTTCCCAAATTGTTGGTCGAAACCCTAAAATATCGGTCTATAAACTTAATTTTGGAAATTTGCTCAACTCACGTCAGCGGTTCAGCTGCGTGGTCGAATTATTTTAAAACGAATTGTTCATTTGCGAGATCCACAATTAATACATAATGATGAACGCCGGTGCGGATCCAGTTCAACGATTGGTCCGTTCGGCAGGTACTGTAGTTGTTTTGCAAAAGAATCCCATAAAGATTTTTCGGTCACGAAGTTTAGGCGTGGAGGAAATACGAGTTCAGCCGCCATCTTGAAAATTATAAGTTTGCTAAAATCTGCTAAAATTGTTGGTCCTAAACCCCTAATATTCAAACAGTTAGGGAATATTACTTTGCAATTTTAATATGTAGTCAACGGCTACACGTTGTTTAGGCTACAGTTCCTGTACTACCAAGCTTGTAGTGCAGAGGATAAAGTTTTTCACACATAATTTTTGTTTGCACAGTTGGTACTTTTCAATTTATAACGTCGTATTATCGCGCAAAATGTAGCTCCAAATTTTCAAATACAAATTCGATTGTAGGCCTATGAAAAAACCCTCGCAATGTATATATATTTATTAAACGGTACCAGATAACTGCCACATACTTTCTCCCAGTTGAAACTTTATACCTTCCCAAGAGAAGCATAGGAGGTGGTTATTTAGAATTGCAAAAGTAGGACATACCATGGAAAATATTAGACGCAGCAACACACATCCATATTATATTATAATATTATTATTAAAACTATTGGATCGATTTCGAAGAAATTTGCACCAAACGTGTCAATTAGGCCTGTACTGCCCTGGTAAGCCAGAAGGCAGTAACTGACAAATTTTCACATTTTGAGTTATACATGTATTCCTATGTTTTTGACCCGGAGGAATTCAAAAAACCAACCCAAAAAGTCGTATCTTCAACCGTTTAGGAGATACAGAGGTATCATGTTGCAGTATCTACACCAATATTCATCAATTGCATAGGCAAAAGGCAGCAACTAACGTGCACTAAGCAAGAAAGCAGTATCTACACTGTAGTTACTGCTTTCTGTCTATGTACATGTAAGTTACTGCTTTTTGACTTAGTAATTTTACTCAAGATTCGTACTTACTGCACTTTGTGTTAATATCCAGCTTAGTTAAATAAAAGAGAGTGAGAGTCGATTTTGTTTATTGTTCAAAACATATAGTATTTTAAATAAAAGGAACCAATTATTTACTATTCAATGTTGATAAACATTGTTCTTCTTCATTACCAGCTGATTTGTTTTGACGTGGAAACCTGTTGCTTTTACAATTCTCTTTGTTTTGGTGTTGAAGAGAGTGTTTTAAAAGATTTGGTTCGTTCAGTTATATGCCATCAATGAGATTTACTTAAATGGGTCTTCATTTGCCTTAAATGTAAACAAAGATTTTCACGTTCTGCTTATTTACAACATTTAAGTGTAGACCCAATAAGTGTAGTAATGAGAAACGATCACCTGAAAACCCCACAACAGCATCATAAATGAATATATCGTTTACGAAATTAGTGCACGAATAATGTGAGAAATGTGAAACTCACAAAACTCCACAATTCTGACCACTGGAAAGAACCAGATCGTTCATGCGATGATTGCCAACTTTGGCTGAAACATAAGAAGAAATATACAGATGCCCGCACTTCATACCAAAGTTATACAGATAAAATAGACAAAGGGGAAAGTGTAATATGATAAATGGAACGACCATAGTATATTCCATGGACTTACAAATGGTACTTATGTTACCCATGATAGAACAGTTTAAGCAAGTAATATTTACCAAGCTACTTGTAGTCTTCATGAGTCATTTTTTCTCTGGGCACTAACAACAAACACCTAAAGCCAATAGCATGAATGTGGCATGATGGATGTTTGGATAGGATAAAAGAAGACATTACTAGTGTCATTCACAAAAATGTTTTACTTTGAATAGAGATGCAAAGACAATTGTCCTATGGATGGACAATTGTGCAGGGCAAAACAAGAATTGGGCATTCTTTTCCTACTTTGTATGGCTAATGAACTCGGAAGAGATCAAAGCTGATACAATTGAACTTAAGTACTTGGAAGTAAGACATACATTTATGTCAGCTGATAGTTTCCACCACCAAGTTTCTAAACAACTTAAAGATAAACAAAAGGTTTTTGACTTTTATGACTTTGTTGATTCTGTGCAAAACGCAAACTCTCATAAATTATTAGTTTCACAACTTAAAATCCTTCAGATTTTTTCAACCCCTTTGATTTCAGTTCTACATACATTATAAAGTAACACCACACCAAACCTTACTTGAGTGATATGGTTTAGGTAACTTCTAAAAGAGGATTTCTGACCATGGAATTTAAAACATCCTTCGAATCGAACAAATCCACAAAACTGAGTTTTTTTAAGGCTTCATATGTGAAGAAAAATAAAGTTCCCAAGCCTCCCACAAGAACCTCACTAAGAGGTGTAAACAAGTAAAAAATAACTGAAATGATCAACAAACCTTTGATGCCAGAAATAGGCACTCATTTTGGACAAATATTTTAGTCAGTGAAAAGCCAGATTTGACAACTGAAGTTGATGTGGATTAACCAAGATGTACAAGCTTAAGTGTCATTTATACTTAGTTTTATATAATAGGCCTACTTTGTATTAGGCAATATTTTAAGGATTTGCAGAAGGTCAAACTAAAAGAACCTATTAAGAGGTAGTTTTTAACTGTAATACTTTTTAGCTTAAATATTTTTAAACCGTTGTTTAATCTAGGGGTAGACCCTAATTAATTGTTTAAATAAAAATGAACCTTGATTATTATCTAGCAACCCTGATTCTATCCAATTTTGTCCCATTGAAACAGTAGTTACAGTATTTTGCTATAATATCGTACCTATTTCACGCTGTTTTACTAAGGCAAAAAGACGTAACAGAGCAGTTACTGCTTTTTGGCTTGGTAAAGATAGGTAATAACAGCAGTAACTGAAAATAAAAATACAAAATATGTTTAAACTAGGTAAAATAAATGCAGATTTATAATCTAATTACCTGGATTAGTAAGTTATATACAAAGCAATTATAACAGCTTTATCTTATACAAAATAAACGAACAAAAACTTAAGATTCTCGATTTCCACCATTTTCATATTTTGCAGTTACTGCTTTCTGGCTTAGCAGGGCAGTGTATAGGTGCACGAAAAAAGGGGTTTTACAAAATTGAAAAACAACTCCCTTTTTGGCCAAAACCCCCACAAATCAGTTATTATTATTACCTAAACGAGAATTTTTAGAAAGATGAGGTTTTTTGCATATGATAGGGTACATTAAGGGCTACAAATAAGCCGAATTTTATCAAAATCGTTAGAACCGTTTTTGAGAAATTTGAATTTTTCTCGTTTTTTGGACCATTTTTGGGGGGTAAAACCCCTTAAAAATCAAAAATTTGAAAAAAAAAAAAAAAAAAAAAAAACGCCTGGAGATATTCCAGAACTACACATACAAACTAAGTTTCATCAAAATCGGACCGTTGGCATGGTCTCCAGCTCTGTACACATCCTAACAGACACACGGACAGACATAAAAAAATCCACTATTTTGGGTTCAGGGAGCACCAAAACAGATAATTCCACTAAAAATTTGGACAAAAACAATTCTTTCTCCAAATATTTTTGGGTTCAGGGAGCACCAAGTTCTAGCGGCCACATTTTAAGACCGATTTGGTTCAAATTTGGTACACATGTTGGTTGTCTCGGACGAGTTCGTTAGCAAAAAAATCCAACAATCTGAAGCACGTTTTTTTTTTGCCAGGAAGTAACTATTTTTTGAGATTTGTCCTACGAGAATTAATTTGTTTTTGAGTTTTTTCTACATATATAAATGCAGGATGTTATTCTGCACATTTTGTATTTTTACGCGACCTTATAGCTCGCTTGGTTCCCCCACAATCGATCAAAACGTAAAATACCATAGATGTACCCGGTTCAAAGCCATGTGGTGGATTCTACCGTGGGGTTGGCGTGCGAAGCACGCAATGCTTTGTGGGTTGAAGATACTCCCAATATGCGGAATGGCGTGCCAACCATTTTGCAGCTATTCAGCACCGTCGTGAATAGACCTATTTTCCAAATTGTTGGTTGAAACCCTAAAACATAGGCCTATGAACTTAATTTTGGAAATTTGCTCAACTCACGTCAGCGGTTCAGCTGCGTGGTCGAATTATTTATATTTAAAATAACTGGGTAAACGTATTTGAATTTAACAATGTATTTCTATAGTAGGCCTGTATCGGAGCAATGAAGCAAATAATTCGGCCGTTTAGAAGGGAATGTGACCAGTTGACAAGGTACTGATAGAGAGAACTGTTAAAACACGTTCAATGCCGATGTTTGGTTGTGACCGCGGTTGCGGTCGCTACGGTCTACACTACGGACCAATTACCGTGCGCCTTGTGTGTGTACAGTCCGTTAAACTGTTGTGTTGACCGAAGTGATCCTACGTCCTAATCCGAGACAATTTACATTTCAACTATGCTACTCCTTTGGGTTGCAGGTAAATTAGCGATACTGCCAACAAGTTGAAGTGTCATCATTGTAGGCCAGTCGTAGGATTAATAATAACCCAAAAAGCTAAGACGGTAAATAATAATGTTCAAATCAAATTATTTCTTATATTTGATAACAGCAGTTATAATAAAGGTTAAAAGAACCAGCAAGGCTCAGGTCTACACTTAAATAAAAACCTAACCTAAAAGTTAGAAATACAAATAATTGTTTAAAAGTTTCAAATTAGCTGTTAATGGATTGGAGCAAACAGCTGCTTTATCTGTTATTGTATTCAATTGGTTGCTATGGTAATAAATGTAAATACATGCGTTGATTCATCAGTCTAGGACTAACCTAAGATTTTTCCCGACTAAATTTACAAATATTGAAATAAAAAATGTTTTTTTACAAAAATGAACTACAGTCTATGTTACTCAGGGATAGTGTAGCTTTTTATTAGTAAAACTTATTTTTTCAATCGGTTCAATAGTTTTGGAGACTACCCCCTACGTACAAACAAAGAAAATTTACCTCTTTATAATATTAAGTATGGATTATTCGTAATTAATATATAAAAACAAACCATTTGCAATTCGATTTGCAGTCAAAGGGATGAAATGGGAAAACCAACCTTAAAATACATCAAGCAATAGCGAAGCATTGCCAGGTCTACTAGTTTATAAATATAGTTTTTAACGACACCCGAAAACGTGTTCTGGGGGCCATGGTCGGTGCTCATTTATGACTCCCCGACCTTACGTCCCACCATAAGGGTCACTGCATAGCTCATCTTTCCTATCAAAATTCGCGAATAAAATTACAAAATGCGATTTTTTTTGGGGGGTTTAACGTCCGGCTGTTTTGCACTTAAGGCTAATGAAGACGGGACCTACAGTTTTACGTGGAATCCGAACCACAGTAAAATGCGAATATCCCAAAACTGCCAACCCTTATACATACATTTGGGTCATCTTATACAGAATTTATTTTCGCATCATTTAATTAAAAAAAAAAGTAAATGTGTGCGGTCGTTTGACCCCCGTCAAGTTTATCACTCCTTTTCTTCAATTCTTTTACCAGCCTTAACGGCAACATACACACATAATTTTAATCTTTCAATTGCCGTTTATTATCAGCAGTTGCAAATGCATTCAATAAACATAAACTGTTGGTTCATCAGTCTAGGCCTAACTTAAAATTATTGTGTGTATGTTGAATTTATTTTATCTGTCTTAACGGGCAATATACATACACACAATAATTTCAGGTTAGGCCTAGACTTAAAATTACTTTCTAGGCCTAACCTAAAATTATCGTATGTATGTTGCCGTTAAGGCAGATGAAGTAAATTAAATGTACACTCAATAATTTTAAGTTAGGCCTAGACTGATGAACCAACATTTTATGTTTATCGAGTGTATTTCAGCGCTTGACGAAATATCTGAAATACGCCGGACGGAACCGATCGTCTCTTAATTTAAATTGATGAACCAAAACACATGTTTACTTTCTCACTATACTATAGTATAAAGAAAGTATAGGCCTAGTGATCGCAAAAAAAATCGATGTTGAGATTTTTGTGGAAATATCCGTTTTGGGACCCCCTGAGTCCAAAAAAGTGGTTTTTACAAAATGTCTGTCTGTATGTATGTCTGTATGTCTGTATGTCTGTATGTATGTCTGTATGTATACAAAGCTAGAGAGAAAACTATTCTATCGATTTCAACCAAATTTGCACCAGACATGTCCAGTACGCCTGTATAGATGCACGAAAAAGGGTTTTGAACAATTTTGAAAAACAACCCCCTTTTTGGCCAAAAAACCCCAAAAAAATCAGTTATTATTTTTTTATAAAAAAACTGTTCTAACGATTTTGATAAAATTTGGCTTATTTGTAGCCTTTAATGTGCCCTACCATATACAAAAACCCGCATCTTTCTAAAAATCCTCGTTTAGCTAATAATAATAATAATAACTGATTTTTGGGGGGTTTTTGGCCATAAAGGGGTTTGTTTTTCAAAAATTTTCAAAACCTTTTTACGTGAACCTATAAAGACCTAATTGACGTGTTTGGTGCAAATTTGTTCGAAATCGATCGAATAGTTTTCTCTCTAGCTAATAATAATAATATTTATTAGTTAATCGCCTACTTTAATAAAAGTATACAAAGCTAGAGAGAAAACTATTCGATCGATTTCAACCAAATTTTCACCAGACATGTCCAGTACGCCTGTATAGATTCACGAAAAAGGGTTTTGAACAATTTTGAAAAACAACCCCCTTTTTGGCCAAAAAACCCCCAAAAATCAGTTATTATTTTTTTATTAAAAAACGGCTTTAACGATTTTGATAAAATTTGGCTTATTTGTAGCCTTTAATGTGGCCTACCTTATACAGAAACCCGCATCTTTCTAAAAATTCTCGTTTAGCTAATAATAATAATAATAACTGTTTTTGGGGGTTTTTTGGCCATAAAGTGGGTTGTTTTAAAAAAATTTTCAAAACCATTTTAAGTGCATCTATGAAGACCTAATTGACGTGTTTGGTGCAAATTTTTTCGAAATCGATCGAATAGTTTTCTCTCTAGATAATAATAATAATAATAATAATATTTATTAGTTAATCTCCAACTTTAATAAAAAAACTCTCCTACCCCACCCTACAAGTCACAGTGAATCTGTTTAGTAATTTAAATGTATTTGTGAGAACGTATGTGCCAGTTCCTGGTACCGTTTATTTTGTATGTATTTACATTCATAGCAACCAATTTGATAACGCTTTTTCGTTACGCGTACCTTCTATTTGTAATTGCCATAGCAACCAATTTGATAACGGTTTTTCGTTACTCGTATTTTATATTTGTCGTTGCCGTAGCAACCAATTAATAACACTTTTTCGCGTTACGCATTTCATTTTAATTCGTTCCAAAAGTACCAATAATCGTAAACACTGACTTTATTTCAATAAAACCATTGTTTTACAATATTCTCAAGACACTCGTATATAAACAAGTTGTAGCCGAAGTGAAGTTGTAATTACCGCGGAGGTAAAGACGTGCACAGCCAGATTCTATCTCGTAATGGTTCCTCTAGGGCGGCCTCGTACTCATTATCATCTCCCACTCCCCCCCCCCCTCGCCTGTCCACGTCTTTGCAATTTATCACCCCCTCCCGTCTTACCGGGTGTTATCGGCCGAATCTGGTGATAAATGTTGGTAACCGGTTGTCATTACAGGTCATTTGTCTAGGCTATATCAGCATAACGTTTAGTTCTAATAATGTAGTAAGTAATGACGAGTATCTGGTCCCGATGATGGAATCACAGGTTCTCCAGATTTAATCTCACAAAAACACCAAACGGAACCCACTGGTTCATCAAGGTAGGTGAAGTTGGCAATGAAGCGTTTGGGATTGCGCACAAAGGAGGATAGGATACTTCTAATCTTACAGATATAAGATTGTTTTACTTAAAATGTATGGACAGATAGATAAAGTAAATTGTAAAAATAAAGAGAAGATAATTAGTTCCAAGACAGAACGCTCATTTTCTTTGAACAAAGATAAAGCTCGGCGTATTACCACTGCCACCTTGGTTAGCAGACAATGACGAAACATAAATTTTACTTATCACGGAACAAAGCTTACACTGTATTTATACCAACAGTAACACGTTAATAACACATGATTCATTGTAGTTTACTGAAACACAACAGCTGTTCCCGTTTAGACAGTTCAATCTATCACAAACTTTGTTGTAACGCAGCAATGCTTAATTTACTTGAAGTTTAGGGAAGTATTCAGTTCTGTTTTAGATTGATAGAAGGTGAGAGAATATTTAGGTCTACGGATGGCGTTCTCGTTAGCGAATTTCCACAGGAAAAATTATCTATTCCAGTGTCCCTTGTGGTAAGACCCAAGGTCGGGACTAACAAATGAGCACCGATCATGGTCCCCAGAACACGTTTTGGTGTGTCATTAAAAACCATATATCTATATATATAAAAGCAAATACCACTCACTCACTCACTCATCACGATTTCTCAAAACTACCGAACGGATTGGAATGAAATTTGGTATTTAGCTTCCTCTAGAGCCATAGGCGCTCGCTAAGAAAGGGTTTAAAAAAAATTCAAAATTTTAGGAGGGGGTTTGGGGGGATCAAAGTAACTAAAAATCTTTATTTCTCCAAAACTACTGAACGGATTGGGACGAAATTTGGTATGTAGTTTCTTCTAGGGCCATGTGCTAACTAAGAAAGGTTTTTAAAAATTCGAAATTTTAGGGAGGAGTGGGGGGGGTCAAATTTACTAAATCAAGATTTCTCAAAAAACTACTGAACGGATTAGAACGAAATTTGGTATGTAGCTTCCTCTAGGGCCATAGGTGCTCACTAAGAAAGGGTTTAAAAAATTCGAAATCCTAGGGGGGGGGGGTCAAAGTTACTAAATCACGATCCTTTGTCGCATTTATTTCACCAAAATAATTATGCAATAGCGAAGCATTGCCGGGTCAGCTAGTAAGTATATATGTGTTCGCACTCTAGCGGCCGCATTTTAAGTCCGATTTGGTTTGAATTTGGTGCCCATGTTGGTTGTCCACGTCGCTCGGACGAGTTCTTTAGCAAAAAAATCCAACAATCGGAAACACGTTTTTTGACCGGAAGTAACTATTTTTTGGGGATTTTTCCTACGAGAATGAATTTGTTTTTGACTTTTCTACAAATATTAATGTAAGATGTTATTCTGCACATTTATAATAATAATAATAATTTTTATTGATTCCTTTTTATATACAATTAAACAATATACTAATGTCTGGGAAATACCCAACCATCTTTTCCTGTAACCGATGGTTGGTGCATTTGATAAACTAATAAACAAAAATTTTGATAATAATTTCAGAGAGAAGAAAATAATTTTTTTTAGTTTAGTATACCTTTTAACACATACATTTTAACTGCTATGTGCGGCTTGCTGAGGCAAGAGGACAAACAATACAAACATATATAGACAGAGAAAGAAAACCAGCAACAAAGCACTGGTACTAATAATTATAAACACAACTAAATAAAATATAACTATTCAAATAATTACAATAAATTAAAAGTCATCTGGTCACTGACAAGAACATAAATACAACAAATAGAACACCACAGCACTGTACAAACACGAATAACTTAAAAACTACTTAGTTACACAGATTAAGTCTTCAATTACTTCGAGTTTCATTAGCCAACTTTTCACAGAAGTTAAAATTTTGTTTTTTTACGCGACCTTATAGCTTGCTTTTTCCCCGAAATCGATCAAAACGTAAAATACCATGAAAGTACCAGGTTCAAAGCCATGCGGTGTATTCTACCGCAATGCATTGTGTGTTGAAGCAATGAATACAGAATACTTTAAGAAGCACATGGGTATAGGGAAAAAGTCTACGCTTTTCAGCGACTCGAAGACAATAGT
Organism: Philaenus spumarius; assembly: GCA_018207615.1. Taxonomy (NCBI): domain Eukaryota; kingdom Metazoa; phylum Arthropoda; class Insecta; order Hemiptera; family Aphrophoridae; genus Philaenus; species Philaenus spumarius. Next base: position 121 of record JAGFPH010012837.1, on the reverse strand, counting down.
TGGGCGACTCACCAACAGGAGCGCTAGCAGCAAAGCTTGACTGTACCAGACCCTTTTGATCCGGACTGTACACAAAATATTTCTCTCTCACTTCCTCCACGCAAAACAAACATTTGCAACT
>JAGFPH010012836.1:0-28567 GCA_018207615.1 Philaenus spumarius | reverse complement strand
TTTTGACAACGCGTTGCTCAATCAACTGGCATATTACTTGCTTGGGATTTAGTTTAGCCCCATTTGGTATACAAATAGTAAACATTCGAGTTGTCACTATTATACAACATACGTAGTAAAAATGAGCAGAATATAATACAGGGTGACAATTAAGGCTAAACATCCCTGAAAAAGTTGTGTTTTTGGCCCGATAGATGGCAGCACCTCTGCGGCAAATTTGTACTACGAATAATTTCCGTAATTATTATCCGATTTTTGTTTTGTAAGTTATTTTGTAAATGATATGAATAAAACATTCACGCTATTGTGATGTTTTTTTTTAAATTTATTTATAAAAAAGTTTTATACAGATTTTTTTTTGCTGTAATATTTTGTTTAAATCGCAGGTAGTCATTTTGTAAATACAAATTTTAAAAGAATTTTGCCGTTTTCAGATATTAACTCGGTCAAATGGTCGTATCGGAATCGTTTTTTAAAGATATTATCATTATTTCTCTCACGCTCCGGTCCCCTCCTCCCACCGCGTAACGCACCCTCACCCCCCCTCCAGCACAGCCCAGCCAGACGCTCTGCCCGGCCCTGCAACTGTAGCGTTCGTCAACTCACTCACTACTCGCATTCATACTCTGGCCGGACACACTTACTAGACTAGACTACTGATTACGACAGGTGTTTGTTATCTATTAAAAAGTATTTTCTGTAAGTCTAAAAGAGACATCTATTCTATTAATTCTTGATAGGATCATATATAAGACTGATCTTTAGTAAGTCTAATTCATAATAGGCCCTAAGGCATGGTATAAAAAGTATTGAACTATGTCCATGTAATGTATTAAGTATATATATTTGTTAAACATAAGTTTTTTTAAGAAATATAAGTTTTTATTTCTTATAGTGATCAAATAAACCTCAATTATACTTCTTGTTGTTATTTGACACCTTATTATTATATAATATATGTTAAAAATCTTAATTTTAGCAACAGCATAACACCCGTTACATTTTAATTTTAACACCCGTTACACAAGATTTAATTTTACGTTTAAAAAAATTGAATGCCTATATCAATTTGAATTACAGTTCCATTACATACATTTACTGTGGAATAACTTATATGTTTTTCAAAATTTTACAGTTTTAAAATTCACAGAGTTTTAAGAACATTTACATGAAGTTCAACTTCACTATCCATTTTCAGTAACACCCGTTACACTCCTTTTTTCTATATTTTAGGCTAACTAAGATATAGTTAGCCTTCGTTGAAAGCCGAAGTTGCTTTTTAGATTTTGTTGTTCCTCGGCGATCCATTGAGAAAACAAATGTTAAACGAAATAACGTTCTCAATAACAATAAATACAAGACGACGCAATAGTACAATAAATAAGAATCGCGGGAGAGCACATGGATGGAAACGCGGGAAACCGTCATCCAACTGTATACAAGCAACATCCGAGACGCGTGGTGGGGGGATAGGTGGCGCGAGTGAGTCACAGCGGCACTGCACCTGCTTCGTGTCACTCTCGCGTTTGTTCTCATTACTGTAAATGTTTAAACAACGATACCGACTAAACCAGCCTGGCGATTTTAAAAATTAAAAGTGTAAATTTAATTAAAAATTATTGTCTTCAAAATGACTACCTGCGATTTGCATTTTTCGTTTTGTAACACAATTATTTTATTATTATTTTTTAAACCAGCAACTTAATTAAAATTTAGCTTCATTGGCGTGAATTCTAATCTTATTCCGTTCACAAATCAGTTTTGCAAATGAACATCGGACGAAAATTCCACCAATAAACACCAAAACAAAATGGCTCCATTTTGGTGCTGCGCCGTGGTGGCAGAATTTGGAACTAATCCTGGGATGTTTAGCCTTAAGTCTTAAAATGGTTTAATATTTCGTATGTAAGGAAAATTTTTCATAATTGATTTGTTCAACCAAATATCGTTGTGTGGCATATCACTTGAATACTTATTTAATTCTGAATCCAAAAAGCATAATAATTAATATTAACACAAAAATAGTACAGAAAAATTGGGCAAAATCGGAAAACACGATTTCGTGGTTTTTTGGCCGGCATTTTTAAACGGTTAAAAGATATGGATGTGCAAATTTCACCGTTGGGTTTTTCTTGAAATTCTACATCGAAACGATGTATCACATGACCACCTTCCCAATTAAAAAAAAGTTGCATTCAAAATGGCGGATCCAAGATGGCGGATACATTTTAAAAAATCTTAATAAAATACTATTTTTACGATACCTCAATCACATCTACCTTAAAATTTTCCTTATATACGAAATATTAAACCGCTTCAAGACTTAATTGTCACCCTGTATAAGGAAATACAAATAAAACATACAAAACTGTAACAATTTATTATTTGTTTTACTTGGTCGTATATACTACAGACGTTACGTTGTATGTTCCAGAACACGAGAATGTACGTGGGTCCGGGATGGACTAACGCTGCTATCGCCATCGTTAACGGAGGCTCTGTCCGAACCTCGATTACATTAGATGATAATGGTGTGTACATAATCAATCGTTTAGTTTTTCTAACTTTTTTAGAACTATCAGTTTCGCTGAAAGTAAGCATATTACTGTGTCCGTAGTGTTCAGGACTGCAAGAAACTCTGGTCCGATACCATTTCTTTTGTATTTATATTTCGCCTGCTAAATTTTGTTTAGTTTTCACTCGTACATTAGCCGATGCAGGTTATAACCGGTTGAAAATCAAGTTCGTTTCCAATGTCTCAAATAGTAAATAATTTAAATAAAATTATATTTTAAATTTTTTTTACTAAGTTTAATCATATATTCTTATTAGCGAATTTCCATAGAAACACAAAAATAAAAAATAAAACATAATTTCAAGTTAAACTTTTAGACTAAATTAAATTGCACAGTGTCAATTTAAATTAAAATAGTTCAATTGTTTAGATTCAACTATTGAATTAACAATTGAACTATTGCAATTGATGAGTTATTGCAATGACTCTTATGGTGAGCCGTCGCGTCGGGTCGGGAGTGATCAATGAACTAAGATCATGGTCTACAGAACACGTTTTGAGGTGTCATCAAAAGAAATATATTATAGTCTATACAGGGTGTGAGAACGGTTTGACTGATTGAGTTAAAATTTGGCATGAAGTTTAACCTAACAATGATCTATCCAAAGAAAAATAAGCGTTTAAATCCAATCATACGTTTTAAAACGGCAGCTGTTTGAAAAAATTTCAAACCTATATTACTCAACATCCGTACATTTTAACAAAACATGTCGAGATACTTTTTTCGTAGCCCTTTTGATTCCCTATCGGACGGTGTAACTGACATAACAATCGGATGAAGTGTAATGGCTAAGTTAAAGATAATGACAGCAATTACATTTTAACAAAGAATTCAAGACACCATTTTTTTAGAACTTCTAATTCATTATCGGATGGTGTAATTGTCAAAACAATCGAGTAAGGATGGTAGCTAAGTTAAAGATAATGACGGCAAATGTTGTATACGATATTGCTGTGTTTATTGTGTTTGTATAGGATGCAGGGTTGAACAAACCAATTATTACACACAACTTAACTATTATCCTTCATCTGATTGTTTTAAAAGTTACACCATCCGATAGGGAATCAAAAGGGCTACAAAAAATGGTGTCTTGATGTTTTTAGGTAAAATTTACGGTTTTTGAGTAATTTATTTTTGAAATTTTGAAACGCATAATTGGATTTATACGCTTAATTATCTTGAGATATATCATTGTTAGTTTAAACTCCATGCCAAATTTGAACGCAATCAGTCAAACCGTCGTCTAGATAATATGAATTATTTTGTACAAAAAACAAAATGGCGGATATCTGGAAAACGAAGTATTGTCAGGCCTATGTTTATATGAACTTTTTTCTTATCTCGACCCTTAGAACCAATTTAGTTGTTTACTTAAGGGACGCCTGTATATTACTTCCAATTTGGTCCAAATGTGGTACTCACTTTGGTTTTTTAAGTCGTTCTGACGAGTTCTTTAACAAAGGAATCGAACAAACGGAAGCACGTTTTTGACAGGAAGTCATTTTTTCGTACCAAATAAAAATGTTTGTTGTTTTAAAAAACGTAGAGATTAATCTTGTACATTTTCTTCCCTAGGCCTTAGGGAAATAGTTAATTTAATAGTTGAATTTAAACAAATTGAACTAAATTAATTTAAATTGACACTGTGCAATTTAATTTAGTCTAGAAGTTTAACTTAAAATTATGTTTTATTTTTTATTTTTGTCATCAATAATTTTATTACTCTAGGTTTAAATTTGATTCTAATTATTTGTATATTATATATTTATTTATTTATATCTGACCATTCTGAAAATGTTGGTTTTAATGTATTTTGTTAGTAAAGGTGTTTCTTGGAATATTCAAGTAAGGCTGCAGACAATATTACTTGATAATCTTGGTAACATTCCCATAAGTAATCTCGTCTGCAACGTAACATTAAATAAATAAATACCCTGCTAAAACGGTCTGCTAGTAACTTGACCGCATAATATATTACCAAATTAATAGTTTCAGTAATTTCGTCTGCAACGTTATATCAAATGACACGTAGAGCTAAGGCGAACGTGCTTGCGCTTCGCGTCATGGCACCTCAGTGACGTCACATAGGAGGGGGGCGAGAGGAAGGTTGGGACAGTCGGCGAGCGACAACATCAAAGGAGTGGACCAGGCCTTGTATTCTATAGCCCTTGTATTCTTTAGCTTTTGTATTCTATAGCCCTTATATTCTATAGTCCTTGTATTCTATAGACTTTGTATTCTATAGCCCTTGTATTCTATAGCCTTGTATTCTATAGCCCTTGTATTCTATAGCCTTGTATTCTATAGCCCTGGTATTCTATAGCCTTGTATTCTATAGCCCTTGTATTCTATAGCCTTGTATTCTATAGCCCTTGTATTCTATAGCCCTGGTATTGTCCACTGCACAATCCGAAGCCACAAGGCCGAAGTAAAAACTCACAAAGCGTGTTTTTTCTTCTGGGAGCGGAACGAAGCAGCGCTTGAGACGTGGCTGGATGCTGAGGTACAAACAAATTCCACTAATATATTTCGTACAGGTATTCAGCGCCTTCGTGAGCAGACCAATTTCAAAAATTGTTGCTTGAAACCCTAAAACGTGTAGGTTTAATTTTGGAAGTACGCTCAACTCACTGTTGTTTGTTTCAGGTTACATAACCTACGGAGATCTGCTGACTACAATGCCCTTCGAGAACGCGATAGAACGAGTTGCGGTGAGAGGCAGAGATTTGAAACTCGCCCTTGAAAACAGCGTAGCACGCTTCTCCCCTGTCAGTAGGCCAGGTGCTTTTTTACAATTTTCAGGTAAGTCATCATTTAAACGTGTGCATAAACCAAATCCCAAGAAGTGCTCTTATAAATATAACGAAAAAATAGAAATTGCATCTCATTATTTTTTGATAATAATCACATTTTTTCCGTTTAAAACAAACAGCACCGGACGTTTAAGATTTAAGGCTATGCTAAATTATTATAATGAGTAGTATTGATACTATACAGGGTGACTATTTTAAGTGTGCCACCATTGGTATATCAGAAGCGACAAGATTTACAGGAAACTTTAAATGGAAAACTTCACCTACTTTTTAGTGGTCATTAAAAATATGAAATTGTTTTTTTTCAAATTCGGTTGCCATTTTCCAATATGGTGGTCTACTTTGAAATTTCTTATGGAACCCCAATTTTTATGACGGATTTGGGTTTTTCGTGCAATTTTAAGACGTTTTTATTCTTGGTGTTTTTTTTTATAAAACTAAACCGTTCAGCCGCTAGAAGCGCTAAAAGTTTCAGAAACTCTTATTTCAACAATAATTACTAAAGAGGTATATTTTGTACAAAAAACGTACTTAAATTACTGTTAAAAAATCGCTAACGCAACCACTGTGTATTGTGTAAAAAGATATATTTATGAGCGTAAGCATGTATTTATGAAGATGGAGGACGCTTTGAAAACATGCTTTAAGTCATAAAATTAATTAAGTCATCTTGACTTAATGGTTTTGCGTCCCAAAACATTTTGTTGCCATGATACAAAGCAGTTTATTACCATACTGTGTTCGATTTACTATGTAGGAGAAGAAATCTGTAAAAATAGTACAGTTGTCATTTTAGCTATTTAGTAACTTTTATCAGAATTTAAGTATGTTTCTTGTATAAAATAAAGTATTTGTGAAATTGTACATTCCATTGTACAAAATTCTGCACTCTGAGATAAACTTTATTGTTTGCAAATGGTAAAAAATGCTTCTTTAATAATTGTTCAAATAAGAGTTTCTGGAACTTTCAGCGCTCCTAGCGGATAAACGGTTAAGTTTATATAAAAAAAAAACACACAACAAGAATAAAAACGTCTTAAAATTTACATGTGAAGTCCAAATCCGTCATAAAAATAGGAGTTTCCATAAGAAATTTCAAAGTTGACCGCCATATTGGAAAATGGCGACCGAATTTGCAAAAACAAATTCATATTTTTATTGGTCACTGCAAAGTAGGTGAAGTCCCCCATTTAAAGTTTCCTGTAAATCTTGTCGCTTCTGATATACCAATGGTAGCACACTTAAAATAGCCACCCTGTATAGTATGAATTATAAAACATTTTTTGTTAATTACAAGGCAACTGATGTAGCAAAAACTTCTACATAATTTTCAAACTTTTAATTGAGAACTCTCAACTCTTTCCAAAAATAAAACATAACAATTTCGGCAGCTAGCACACGCTGTAGCCCACAATGTACTCGAAATTGATTACAAGTTTACAGGCTTTATTGCAGATCGTGTCAAGTCAGGAATATCCCAGTAATTGGTGCTGACAGTTGCAATCGATATATACTGGGCAAGCAGGAATGGTCACTAATTGCTTGTCGAATATTTAGTTAGGATTAGGAATGTCGATCAAACCAATAACTGAGTTACGTTGTACGTCCGGTGTATACTAACGTGCATATTAGTATATTGTTAATAACCGTTATTGTTCTCCAAATATGTCCGTTGATCCTCAATCAAACATGTTTATAATTATTAGCGAATTTCCATAGGAAAAATTAGCTATTGCAGTGAGTTTTACCGGTGCGAGTGGATCGAAGGAGCGCGTGAGTCGAAGCTGGAAACTTGGGTGCAAACACATTCTAGCAATATATTGCATACACATAGACAGCTATTCAGCGCCTACATAAGTCGATCAATTTCCCAAATAGTTGGTTGAAAAACAATAACGTGTAGGCCTACGCTTTATTTTGGAAATTCGCTCGAACGGTTGTGCTGCGTGGTCGAATTATTTTAGGTTTGCAGTTGTTAAGTAAAATGTGTGCTTGGTGGAGAGGAATTTATTATTCGTATTTCAAGGAAAATATCTCTTGCAATCGTTAACTCGACTTCGTTAAAAACTTCTGGAAAATTGAAACAGTTTGTCGTTTGACGTTCCCTGGACCATAAAACCGTAGTCAACTTAAAAAAAAAAAGTCTTACTAATATTTACTTCCTGATTGTTAAATAAAATTATATAGATGGAACATTTCGGTCGTGTTTGTTAATTTGCAAAATCAGACTAAAATGTAGGTTTACACCAACTGCTTCTTTCCTACCGTTGTGATACCATTCCGTTTTCTTCTAAAAATGGAAGGGAATTGTTAGGCTGTTTAGTCCAGGGAAGTTAGGAAATAAATCGGAAATTTTTAGAGCCACCAGATATCGAGATGCGGTTTTCTGCATTGTGTTCAGAAAGCTCCCAGGAAAAAAGTCTATATGGTGTGGTTATGCCATTTTTCGACAAATTCATTCTGGTGCAATAAATGCATTTTGCAATTACATAATTACTTGCAATGTTATAAGAACGACTGGAAACTCGGAAAAATCGCTCGAAAATCGTTACTCGGGGGTTTTCGGGGATGCCTAATTCAATTCTGGCATTAGAATTACATCGGGGCGCTCGGGGGTGGCTCTGCGGGGAAAGGTAACGCAGAAAGTGAAAAACCACAAATTATAAAAATAATACTTAATTTAAATAATAAATAGTACTTTTATTAATAATATTGAATTATTCATCATAAAGTTCAATTTTTCACACTACAATTTTTTTTACTACACATCTTCTTCAAACATCTTCTTCTTCTTCCACTTCTTCCTCGTCACCATCCTCGGCCTGGTTGGAAGTGCCTTTTTGGTTTGAGCAATTGCCATAGCAATGCTTGCATGCAAGTGAGCACCCGCACCTTGAACCTCAGTCGGTTCCACATTAACAAGAGATACTGCTTAAAATTTCCTCGGGACTGGCTCCTTGAGTCATGGTGACAGGACTGAGCTCTCCATCTTCCAATTCCCACCCCCATTCCAACGGATTTAAGGTCTCGTCTTGACCTTGTGAACTATACCAAGCGTGTACTTGAAAATAGACACGCTTGATATGCTCTTTTGCTCGATAGCTTTGGACGAGCTCAATCACAGGTTTATCACTCGTGCGGAACTCTTTGGGTGTCCCATAAAGAGCCAAAGCTAACCGAAGCCTATTTAAAGCTAATTTAATGATCTATTAAATTATCGTTGGATACATGGTTTTGCTGAAATATTTCTTAAATATCCCCGAAAACAACAGAGTAACGATTTTCGAGCGATTTTCATGGACGCTGCAATTCCCTCTCCTCCAATCTACCCCGCAAAGCAACCCCCGAGCGCACAAATTATAATGCCAGAATTGAATTCGGCATTCCCGAAAACCCCCGAGTAACGATTTTCGAGCGATTTTTTCGAGTTTCCAGTCGTTCTTATAATATTGCAAGTAATTATGCAATTGCAAAATGCATTTTTGCGCCAGAATGCATTTTTTGAAAAATGGCATAACCACACCCTATAGACTTTTTTCTGGGAGCTTTCTGAACACAATGCAGAAAACCGCATCTCGATATCTGCTGGCTCTAAAAATTTCTTTATTTCGGTATATTTTTATCTAAATGCTCTGTACTAGTTCGAACTGTCCGTATCGCCCAGTAATAGTTAAGAATCAGGAGTTGTTCAAATGAATTCAGTCGATGAAAATTTATTAAAGTAAGTCAGTCGCAATTTATCCTCTAATCGGCAAACAATTTACAATAATTGACCGAGCGTAAGCGAGGTCTCCGTTTTAACTCGACCGTTCGGCATTTCGTCTGTGTGTCTGTCTCACGATTACGGCCAAACGCCTTGACCGATTTTGATGATTTTTTGCATGAATGTTCCTTATACCTAGGCCGAGCCACGTATATATACGGGTTTTTCCATTTTTCATTTTTAACCCCTTAAATAAAGTAAAAATGACGGCCGGACCGTTTCTCTCAGTGTAAGCTTTTTTTCCAAAGCCAGTTTGTGGCTTAACCGTAAGTCAAATTTAAAAACTAATAAAAACTAAAAGCAAATTAAATTTTAAACAAAATTGTATTCTTGATTTTTTTACGTATCTCTAACGGTAAACTCACAAAATGGCCGTAAACTACAAATTTGTTAAAAATCTCGTTGAAATAACAAATGTGGTTTTGAGCTTAGGTTAAAAATAGTGTGCCAATAAGGTTAAAAATAGTGTGCAGTAAGTAAGCACATGTAAGTAAGCAGAAGGTTTAACCAGTGAAACATTATTTTTCAATTCCCACGATTCCGGGGTATCTAGTTCTCGTTTTTTTCTTTTCTTGAGCTTTAACTGCTAAAGATTATCTTTTAGGTGGCTATACGACTGTCTCATGATATGGCCAAACGCCTTAGCCGATTTTGATGATTTTTTGCATGAATGTTCCTTATTCCTAGGCCGAGCGATGTATATATACGGTTTTTTTCCATTTTTAATTTTTAACCCCTTAAATAAAATAAAAATGGCGGCCAGACTGTTTCTCTCAGTGCAAACGTTTTTTCAAAGTCAGTTTTTGGCTTAAGAGTAAGTCGAATTTAAAAGCTAATGACATTTTGCGGGTAGAAAATTTTATTAAAAAAAAAATTGTAGTCTAGATTTTCTTCCGTATCTCTAACGGTAAGCTCTCAAAATGGCCGTAAACTTCAAATTTGTTAAAATCGTCCCAGTTTTTTGTATTTCAACCATGTTTTTATACGTTTATTCTAAACCAATTCAAAAGTGTTCCATAGCTTTTTTGTAGATAAAAGTTTAAAGAATTTATATATGCCAGTAAAAAAAAATAAATTAAAATTCAGAAAGTTATTAGCTCAAGAAACAATCACGTTCAGTAACGAAAGGAAAATGTTTAACTTTAGGCCTACATAGAAAGGAGTAAAAATTATTGTAATTTTTTTCATAAATGTAAAAAAGTTTCGTAATTTAGTTCTAAATAGAATTGTATGAAAATATTTATCAATTTCAAATTTCTTATTTTGAAAACAACAGTTTTTATGTTCCTACTACAAGACTGCTAACAAAACTAGGCCTGTTTTGAATAGTAATTTAGGAATATATCATTTGCCAAAAAATGCCCATTATTATAAGAAAGTGTAGAGGATAAATCAAAGAATTGAACTGTATACTTATAAATTATCATTGTAAATTTCATAAATGTATTTGACTTAGCTTTACTTGAATTACAAAATGAGATGAAACAAATAAAACCTCGCGACGATAAAGGACATACACAAAATGACCGTAGGACACCGTGGGAATTGTTGGTACATGGGTTGAGATCACGATCACGACGTTTTAACATCGTTTGTTTTCATTATTTCTAATATTGGAATATGATATAGAACTTAAGTTAACTTATGATACATTGTTAAGTTTGAGTTATTTAAGTATGTAAATATTTAATTGTATGTTGTCCATCTATAACGCGATATTTTTAGCTATCTTACGCATTATTAACCTAAATAAAACACAATGCCTCTAAAAGAAAATCTTTAGCAGTTAAAGCTAAAGAAAAGAAATAAAAACGAGAACTAGAAATCGCGGGAATTGCAAAATAATGTTTCACTGGCTAAACCTTGTGCTTACTTCCTTACTGGCTGGCACACTATTTTTAACCTAAGCTCAAAACCACATTTGTTATTTCAACGAGCGAGGTCAACTGTTCACAGAACTACTAGTAATTGCTTATTGGCTACATTGATCGGAAACAATAAAAATGAGAGGCAGGTGATACTGTTATTATTTTAATTGTGTTTCTTTTCTCTTTTTTTTGTGCGAAAAAAGCCCAGTAGTCTTGGTTGGGCGAGTATAAAACGTGTTTTTCATATGTACATGTATACTATAACAATACAATTACTATTATTCAGACATTGAAGATTCAAAAATAATGTTCTTCGCTTACTTTTTCAAGTCTGCTGTTCTCCCTTGAGTTCTTCGAAATTTAAAACCATTCCTGTCCCAACCGCCACCGAACTTTTGGCTCTTGCAGTATTATCTGCGACTTCTGCAGAGTGATTGTCCCATAGGCTGGGCTGCTGATGGACGAGAGAATTACTTTATCTGAGTCCACGACCTTGAAAAAAACATCGGGAAATAAAATAAAATTCCTTCGAGATAACGAAAACGGTGGACAAAAACGGACGCAACCGGCAGGTGGCAAGAACACTGTGCCTAGCTGTTGTATCTAATCCTTCATTCTGACGGACCGGCTTCCGTTTCACCTAATTTTTGCGGAAGTTTCCTTCCCCGCAGAACGGAGGGAAAACGTGAAGGAAACACTATTCCATTGGGATTAAGGTGTTGTCAATGTCCGCCGGAAGGTAACGCAACGGAAGGTGAAAAACGGACAAGTCTGGTCGGCCCAAAATTGATCAAAACGTAACATATCATAAAATCTCATGCTATTGTTTACCTCGTTTTTCCGCTGCGAGAAAACCGAAGCAGACCATACTCCTAGGCCGAGGTGTAAATTCGCAAACATAGTTTTACCACTGCGAGCGGAACAAATCAGTTCTTGACCCGGAGCTGGAGGCTGAGGTGGAAACAAATTCTACTAATACTAGTGGCTTGTAGGGGCAATAGCCCCTATATATAGGCTATATTTCTAGGAGCAATACCTCTTCGTGATGGCCTACCTTTGCGAGGTGGTCTTCCAGCGTTATTCATTACAGTAAAAAAGTACAGTTGACATAATTTTATAATGTGTTTAATCATATAGCCTTTGATTTTAATTCTCACTTTGAAACAAAAACACAGCTACAATAACAAAACACATCACAAAACTGCACATTCAGGTTTTGCTATGATAGCTGAATTTTCCAATTTATACAGGGGTGGCAAAAAGTCCCGGAACAACCCAATATCTTCTTCCAGGTTCCACTTACACAATTGAAACTTTGCAAATTGTTTATGGGTATAAAAAACTACTTTTTTAGAATATGGCTGATTTTTCACCTCCTCTGGGGGACGGCCCGTCAGGAGTCGGTGAAAAATCTTAAATGTAAGCATGGGTTGTTATGCATATCATTTTAAAGGTCTTGATGAGACAAACACAACGACATAATAAAAATGAAAAATGGATGATCCTGAAAAAAGTTATGGCTGTTCAAAGTTTTGATATGCTGCATGTTAAATGAGCCTTATTCTAAGTTTGAATAAGTTGATTCAACCCAGAGGAGATGAAAAATCAACTGTAGCATAAACAAGTAGTTCTTTATACCCGTAAACAATTTGCAGAGTTGAACGTGTATACATGGAACATGTAAAAATAAATTAAACTTTAAATTAATCAATAAAACTACCAATACTAATGATAGAAATTCTTACTGGACATGAAATGTCCAGAATAAATCTCTGGTAAATTTCCCCCTTCGTAGAATAATTGTATTGGCTTATTGCAGAGGTATATTTAAAATTCAACGAAACCAGTGGATTTGACGAGTAAGAATATTTTAACACTGAAAAGCAATATTTTGTTTCATTTATTTATCCCATAAATCAAATATTACGAAAAAATTAACTAAACAAATTATTATCTATGGATTAGTGCCCACATAGACACGAGGAAAAAGAAGAAAAAAGAAAACACAATTTTTAAATGTACAAGAAATTATAAATAGGTCATCATTAGAACAACGACGTCACTGCTGTGCCCACACAAAAATACCCTTACAAAGAAACTAAAGTAGAACGCTAGATAAAAAATTAAAAGATAAAAAGAACGAGAAATAGGCTAAACAAAACTTTATACATAGTCCGAATAAATGACGGACTCACAATAATCCCTCCCTACCTCCCATAACCATAAAAAACTTGCTTTTTATAGGCCTTAACTTCATTATTTTGAAATAGTCTCGGGTTTTATCGAATATTACGGAAAATCGTTTGTGAAACGTAATACGAGCTAGTCGTTGATACAGATCTATAAAGAATATTTGTTCTTATACAAACTGCCTGAGAATAACGAGTAAAATGCGAATGACTCGAAATAAAAAAAATGAAATTAAATTTCTTTTTTTTTGGAAAAAAGTTAAAAGAATTTTTACAAAAAATTGTCTGATATTAAATACATTTAAACAGTCCTACAGCTCGTCAGATGGATGTCGTTAAGGTTTACGCAGCGCCATCTTCATAACAGATCTCTGGATGATCCTACACTCGATTCCACGTTCACCGTGCAGTACAGATCTTACGGGAGAATAGACATGCTACTACCATTACAGAGAACATCACGTTTATTGTCATGCGGGTTGCGTCAACTGACCGAGCGTTGCATGGGAGTTGATGTTTCTTAGTTGGTTACTATCGCTGTGACTGTCGTAAGGATAACATGGCTTATGGACGCTCTGTACTGCACGGTAAACGTGGAAGTTGTGGATTTGCAGGTGCATCCACAAACTAGTACCCCCCCGCCCAGCAAAGATGGGAAATAAGCAAAGTACAACTGTCTTGTTTCCCGAAAGTATAATAGTTCATTTGAATTTCTAAAAACCTAGTTTAACTTTCTAATTTTACGACTCAAATAGTCAACGTGTGCCGACCAATTTAACTTATATTTAGTAAATCTGTGTAATTCAGGTTTAAGAGTGGTGTACAACATGTCGAACCCTGCCAACAGTCGAGTGGTGTCTGCAGAAGTCCGTTGCGCAAACTGTTCAGTGCCGACCTATCGACCTCTGGATACATCCAAGATCTACTCCGTACTGATGACGTCATACGTTGCTAGTGGAGGGGATGCTTATGTTATGTTTAAACATGCTTTAAACAGGAAGGTTATTGGTAAGTTATGAGAAAAACTTGATCATTTCTTTTGTATTAAAAAAATGTACAGAGTGTTTGAAAAGTCTGGGAACAGCTTAATATCTCAAAATGTACGAGTCTTATAGCATAGAAATAAAAGCACTCAATCACAACCATAAAAGAACCACTTTTTGGTGAGTTTGAAATTTTTGTCCGCCATCTTGGAATGAACTTAATTTTTTTCAACGGGAAGGTGGTCATGTGATACATTATTTCGACGTAGAATTTCAAGAGAAAACCCAAGGTGAAATTTGAGCATCCATATATTTAATCGATTAAAAATAGCGGCCAAATACAACGAATTTTTAAACCATTTTGCTGTACTATTTTTTTTTTGTTAAAATATTAATTATTCTTCTTTTTGGATTCACAATTAGATAGGCTTTCAAACGAGTACTGTATTCAACCACTCGAAATCAATTTTGAAAAAATCAAAATGGTTGTAACAAATTTTGTTTAAATACTCCCAAATATCGTTGTGTGGCCTATCGTTTAAAAGCTTATTTAATTCTGAATCCAAAAATAAGAATAATACATTTTTTTAAAATAGTACTGCAAAGTGGGTCAAAATCGGAAAACACGATTTCGTAGTTTTTTGCCACCATTTTGAATCGGTTGAAGCTATGGATGTGCAAATTTCACAGTTGGTTTTCTCTTGAAATTCTACAATGAAATGATGTATCACATGACCACCTTTCCATTTAAAAAATTAACTGAAATTAATTCCAAGATGACGGACAAAAATTTCAAACTCACCAAAAAGTGGTTCTTTTATGGTTGTGAATGACCGGTTTTATTTCTATCTCATAAGACTCGTACACTTTGAGATATTAAGCTGTTCCCAGGCTTTTCAAACACCC
This sequence comes from Philaenus spumarius, assembly GCA_018207615.1. Classification (NCBI taxonomy): domain Eukaryota; kingdom Metazoa; phylum Arthropoda; class Insecta; order Hemiptera; family Aphrophoridae; genus Philaenus; species Philaenus spumarius. Next base: position 13,469 of record JAGFPH010012836.1, on the reverse strand, counting down.
TGTATGTATGCATATAATTTCCATTCGCAAATATCATATTCTAAATTATTTTAAAAATACTAATGTAAACAAAATTTGAAATAGGCCAATGGACTTTGTATTTATACATTTTCAAAAAATACATCAATGAGTTTATTAGTTTTCTGATTGAAACCAACAACTTAACCAAGTTTAGGGATGACTTCGAGCTGTTCTCATGTTTTTTTTTCGTAATTTAATACAAATTGTTAACTTCCGAAAGACTTTATTTTTTAAACACGGTTGTATACACAAACCAACGAAAAGCAATTTATTTTGTCGATATTCTGTTGTGAATGTAGCCTATTTTAAATTGAAAATTAATTTACTATTTAAAGCTAAGAAAAATAACAGTGTCTCAGGGTAACCGCTTAGTGGAACGGCGATACAAGCTGCAATAAGCGCGAAAGGGTAATAGCTGCGAGGAAAGAGATTACACTGCATAGTGGAGGGACAACTTAAGTCCCATTTTTCAGCCGCCTTTGGTCGCGTTCACTTATGCCCACGTGTTTTTTTTTTCTCTTTCACATCGAATTTTATGTTAAAGGAAAATTCTTCATTGAAAATATGGCATGTTATGCAACGCAAGGAATGCCGTCAACCGATCAGGAATGTACAACCATAATTTGTACAATTAACTGCGTCAGCATCCGGAAAAATGCCATTCTTACTTTCGAATAAATTCCGAATGCACTTGATTTCGTCTTAAAAAAAATTTAACCCAGACTACTGAAGAAGTGGACAAATTTCAATCACAATTCCATCAACCCTTATGAAAGATTGACCCTTATGTACACCGAAATAAGTTAAATATTTCTGTTCTTTTTTTGGCATTTTAACACTTATATTTTTTTGCATATCTATTTTTGTTTGTATTACACTATGTTTAGACATTATTAACGTATTTTTTCTTGCCCCTTTGTTAATTGTTTCAAAGATTTAATCCTAGTCTTAACTAGTTTCATTTGCACAAAAATCTTATTAATTCAGAGAAAAATTTCAGTTCGACATTCATTTTAAGAGACAAACCACCAGTTTGTAACAGTGACGAAAACAAGTAGGTTTGATTGCTTCGTTCTCATCCCTTGTCGCTTTGCTCTCCTTTCCACTATGCGATATTCTATTGAAGAGCGTGTAACTAGCAGCGTACCTAGTGAAGTTACTTTCAAATATTTATTTTTAAATTTAATTAAGTAATGTCTGTAAGTTGACTTCTTTTACAGCTTTTTGAATTTGTCAAAGTTGAAACTACAGTCACTTTTAAAAACAATGTATGCCTTATATACAATCTATAAATAAGGCCCCTTTCACACCGAAGATGCAAGACGCAAGATGCATTCATCGTGGATACAGGGCTTTCACACGAAAGATACACGTGCCACTTGCAACTTCTGTTTATATCAAATATCTCTTTAGTTTAGTATGCAAGTTTGAAAGATGAATAATCAATCATCCGACTCTCCAGACAAGGAAATTATTATAATTGTGGCTTCTGCAGTCACAAGAAGCAGAATACAAAGAAGGAGTCGTACCAGGGCCTTCCGTGATTTCTCTTGGTCATCCCTGTTTGAGTACTCCTTAATTGTAGTATCGTATATTGCAGGGTAGTCTTCAACTGCTTTAACAAAGGTCACGTTGAAGTTATCCGTGTCGGGCAACATAGTTGAAGGGTGGATGGACGTTTCGTACTTGGAACACAACTTCTCAGTTGAACGTCTGAAAAGAAACTGTGCAACGGTGTAAATCACATATTTTCGAGAGTCGGGTGCGTCAGATTTCCAAGGGAGGGGCGAGTATGCGACCAGCACAACAAAGGTGCACGCTGAAATCTCCAGCCGGTTGGTTCTCAGAGGCAAGTGCGTCTTCCATCCAGGATGCTAGACGCACTTGCATGTCCGGTGTGAAACCTCTCGATCAATTACATAGTCTGGAGTTTATGATGCACTCTTGCAACTTCGGTGTGAAAGGGGCTTTAAAACCGAACTAAAGTAAATATTATGCAGGAGTTGGAAAAGGTTCGCCACGCTAGAAAGTTTCCATAGAAAAATGTAGGCTCAACAATTATAGTTTTAGTACCAACTGAACAAATGTTATAAACGTACGGTTTTTTCAGGTGATTCTGATTCTCTTCTTCTTCAAGAATACATCCGCAAAGTTTCGCCAGTTTATCCTGGAAATGAAGGAAGAGTAACAATGCTGGTAGACACAGGTATACAACCAAACGCTGGGCACTCTATCCACAACTCGTACATATCATTTGTGGTGTCTGTATTCATTATTACATATTCAACGCAGTGGTCATTTAGTTAGTATAATGTATATATAATATATTATAGGTACTTCAACGAATTTATTTTGCCGAATTGTTATAGTAATTAATTAAATAAGCTTATTTCGTACCAAGGTTATACGTATTATGTACTTAAAAGAGACCCCAAGTTCTCATGCACACACACACATTGACACACTTTATGACCAAAACAATAATTAAAAAACTAAGTCTCTTAAAAAATAAAACACAGTCATGCAGTAAAAAAAAAAAATATATTTTTACATAACGACATTCTGTGTTATTGCTTAATTTGAGTATATAAACATATATTGATATTAAATTAACGCAATAACCTCAACAACCGACTTATTCCTAACTAGGGGAAACCCCTGCGTGCTCCGCACGCCAACCCCGTCGAAACCTTCTATACACATAATCATGTTATGTTTTCTTTATAATAAAGGTGTAGGATTAATAATAACCCCAAAGCTTAGAAGGTAAATAATTTTAAATGATTAAATTAACTATATTTTATAACAGAAGTTATAATACAGTTTAAAAGATCCAGCAAGGCTCAGGTCTACACTTTAATAGAAACCAAAACAAAATGTTAGAAATACAAATAATTGCTTCAAAGTTTGAAATCAGCTGTTAGGGAAAATATTAGAGCAAACATCTTTTTTATCTGTTATTTTATTCAATTGTTTGCTATGGTGATGAATTTAAATACATGTGTTGGTTCATCTGTCTAGGCCTAACCTAAGAATTTTGTCCGACTGAATGTTTTTATAAAAATGAAAAACAGCCTATACAGCCTATGTTACTCAGGTATAGTGTAGCTTTTTATTAATAAAACTATTTTTTCAATCGGATCAGTAGTTCCAGAGATTACCCCTTATATACAAACAAACAAGCAAACAAATTTTACCTCTTTATAATATTAGTATAGACTAGGAAGTTCGCAGCCAACCCTCCTTCTGGCTCCGATCTCACAGTTTTGTTGTTGAACTAATGTAACTTATATTTGAAATAAAATAAACTGAGATTTTTACTGATATTTCAATGAAAATCCAGATTATGATCCAGGAATGTACTAATCTGTATGTTGGAAATAAAAATGTCTCACTTTATGTTGTGCAAAAACTTTATTTTTTTTTTTTTTAAGGCGAAAAACCTAGGTGGTTATCATCGCCTGTATCAAACTTTAATTTCAATTTCCCGGAAACTTATTTTTTTTACATATGAAGGTACCATTATCTAAGAAACTACAAATGGTAGTTGGCTAAAATCTTTTATGTATAAAGATCAGTGTATTTAATAATAGTTTCGTCACTTTTGTTGTTCTATCTTGACGAAATGTTATAAACACAATGTTTTTATTATTTAAAAAATAGATTTTTTACAGATACATAATAAATTATATACACAATTATTTATAAACGTATTTAAACTAAATTGCTAGGGGATGTTCACAAATGTACATTTTGTGTGAAAAAATTCAAGTTTGTAGCTTTTTTACTTTCCGAAATAAATGTACCTAAAGTTTGTAAAATTAATATGCGTGGAATAGAGAAATGCTCCCCTTACATTTAATAATTTGTAAGTCCTTTAGACAATGTATATTTTCTGAAAGTACCGAAGTACCCTTAATGTCAGTATTTTATACAGTTTTTTTTATTCTATAACCATCCGTGTTGTTTTACCTTAAAAGTTTCAATGGCCGTCACATTGAGACGAATTGTTTATTTTTTATTTCAATTTATGTAAATTTAGTCGGAACAAAATCTTAGGTTATACCTAGACTGATGAACCATAACATGTATTTACATTTATTACCATAACAACCAATTGAACAAAATAACAGATAAAACAGCTGTTTGCTCCAATATTTCCATTAACAGCTGATTTCAAACTTTGAAGCAATTATTTTTGTATTTCTAACCTTCAGGTAAAGTTTTTAAAGTGTATACCTGAGCCATGCTATTTCTTTTAACCTTTATTATAATTGCTGTTATAAAATATACGACCAATAGTTTAAATAACAAACCACAATATTGAAAACAGATTTAATGTAAATCGGTCGTATTGAGACTTTAACGTGTGTTACATAGGCTAAACAATTTTTACATTTACAATGTCATAAATAGGGTTACTGTTGTACATAATTTCATTATTATAAGACTTTAAAAATTGTTTTATGTGTTGAATGAACTTTTTATGAAATATATACCTTTCTTATACACTCTCCTACATGTTTCCAGTGTGTGTAAAAAATATAAGAACGAACATAGAATAATTTTAATTTTAAAACAAACTATATGTTATATAATAATAAAATTAGTGGTTATAAAATTGTGTTAACATCAGCCATCTTTCCAATATGGACGCCAACAATAAAATGTTTCATAAAAAATCTTTTTCGGATTTTTTTATCATTTGAAAAACGAAAAACATTTTATTAGTTAAAACTAGAATGTTTCATGTAAATTTAACACCAGTTTAGATTTTTGAAAGCTCTAGCCTTTTGTAGTTGAGTCTTTCTTCAAACAAGGGTTACTTTAATTTCTGAAATTTCAATTTCTTTTTACCTCGTAGTTTATGTTCTGCTGTGTGTTTCTAAAAGCGTATATGGCCTAAATTAAGAATAGAATATCGGTAGTAAAGTTGAAGGGTTTGTTTTTTTCTTGGTTTTTACGATGGAAAAATGGGCGGATGCGGAGTTGACTAAACATTTTCAACTCCATGGATTAAAAAATGGCATGACGCTCCAAAGAGTTGATGAATTTATTAGTAGCACATGGGCAAAATTCGAGTTTTGTTTAAGGAGATTACATGGAGTAAAACTACTTTGATAAACAAATACAAATATGTTGGCCATTAGACATTTTATCAAATCAAAACATTAAAAGTATTATTATTATTTTTTTTTATTTTTTTTTTTATTTTCCGCTTACACACATCCTCAGGAAGGGATATTTAATTAAATTACAAGTGAAAAAACATAGACCAAGACCGGGAGTTGAACCCGGGACCTTCACGTTTCCGTCGTGATGCTCTGCCATCTGAGCTACCCTGATATCTACCGATATTGGTCGATGTTATCTCACTTGAACGGTTTTTACTGCAATTATTGAATTAATAGATTGAATACCTCGTGTATTGAAAACAATCTCAATTCTTATTTCGTAGCTTACAGTGGTGATATTATTTTGATTTCCTTTTTATTTTCCGCTTACACACTTCCTCAGCAAGGGATATTTAATTAAATTACAAGGTCATGGGTTAATTAACGTGAATGTCCCGGGTTCGACTCCCGGTATTGGTCTATGTTTTTTCACTTGTAATTTAATTAAAAGTATGTTTTATACACAATCTATTCAATGTCCTTTGAGTTTTATTTTGTAAAACCGGTCATTAAAATATATTTTGATTAAATTAGTACTTTTATAGTGTGACTTGATTAAATATGTAATTTTAAGTAATTAACACAAACTATTATTGCTTTATCTCCAATCAGCAAGTAGCTAGAGTTTGTCAAACAATCTAAACATCCAAAATCTAAGTCCCGTTTGCACCAAAACGGTTGGGTTTGTTTTTTTAAAACGCAAACAAAAGTTTTTTTAAATAATACCCAAATTTATATAAATTTAGAAAAAGATGTTTTCACTAAACATGGTAGAGTTATCGTAAAATAGAAAAATGGTTGATGCGATCACAATTTCAAAACAACCAAGAATTACAAAACACATTCCTTTAAAGCCAAAAATCCAGAGTTTCCATATTTTGATCACACTCTTTATACATTGTGTTTTAAAAATTTTTTTTATCTTTTGCACAAATTTAACTGTTTAAGGCTGTAAGTAGACGAAAATAAAGAGTATTATAAAAATGCGTTTGTTTTGTTGGTTGTGTGTTTGAATCTTATTGGTGCTATCTCACTTGTTTGAACGTGTGTGCAGTCATATTCTTGATGCAAATCTATAGATACGTCAACATTCTTGTAGATATGTCTCATACTCTGCACTCAATGGTGTTGGTACTGCACCAAACACGTCATCGCTTATACTCTTATCTATATATATAAAAGCCAAATACCACTCACTCACTCACTGACTCATCACGAAATCACAAAAACTACTGAACGGATTTTAACGAAATTTGTTATGTAGCTTCCTCTAGGGCCATAGGTGCTCACTAAGAAAGGGTATGAAAAATTTCGAAATTTTAGGAGGGTTTTGGGGGGATCAAAGTTACTAAAATCATAATTTCAGATCTTTTATTATTATGACAATAGTGCTTTTATTATTTAAGATATATAAAAGCCAAATGCCACTCACTGACTGAACCCTTAAAAAGAATACAATTACGTTAAAAAGACTGAAAATACCAACCACCACTGGCAACGCCGTACGGGTCAGCTAGTCTCTATATATAAAAGCCAAATACCACTCACTCACTCACTCATCACGAAATCACAAAAAAACTACTGAACGGATTGGAACGAAATTGGTTATGTAGCTTCCTCTAGGGCCATAGGTTTTCACTAAGGGTTTCAAAAAATTCGAAATTTTTGATGGGGTTGAAATTACTAAAAAAAAACTCCGAACGGATTGGAATGAAATTTGGTAGGTAGCTTCCTCTAGGGCCCTAGGTGCTCGCTAAGAAAGTTTTTCAAAAAATTAGAAATTTTAGGGCGGTACGGGGGTCAAAGTCACTAAAAATCCCAATAAGAAATACATACTGTGATAGATTTATTGATACATTTAACTTTGATTTGTCTATCCGTGCAAAGCCGGATCGGGCAGCTAGTGTACAATTAGCAGAGTCTTCTTATACTAAATACTGTAATATGATTTTGATCGTAATCATACCTCATCTTCTATCATCTGTATCTATTTTCAGATTACAGGGTGTTTCATTATCTACACGCTTCACATGTTTATTCTTATCATTAAAATAATTAGAAGTCTTAATATTAACATACGTCTGAAACCGCATAGTTAGAATTACGTTCCTGCGTAATTTAAAATGTACATACTGCTTCATAAAGGTTGAATTAAGGCCGACGAAAACTAAAGGTTTCAAATTAATGTACAGAATGAGTGGCAAAATTCAGTAGTTTTTACATACAAATTTTCAGTAAAATACTTACAAAAAATATGTATTAATTGATTAACGAGAAACACAATAGCGTCACTTTTCTTTTACTATCGTAATACCCTTAGAAGCGGAAATTGAGGCTGTATTGTATTCCATTTTCAATTTGTTAGGATAAATTATTATTTCGTGAAGGTTTTAAATGTATCTGGATGAAAGGGGCATGTGTGATGGCAGGGATCCTGCACTCAAGGTACTTGATAGTATATCTTAATATTAATATAATTTGAGTAAAAAAAAGTGATTATAATTTTCTTTTGGGAAATGGGAATTTAAATGTATTGTACTGCAGCCGCACTGAATTCTGTTTTAAATTAAAATTTTTGTTTTTAATTTTTGTAATGGAACCCCTAAGCAGGCGGATAGAATTAGGGGCCCTATATTTCGTTTTCTCTAGGATAAGTATTCTCTTTCTTGAAAAAATTGGTTATTTTATATATGTGTATTTTATTTTGTTACATTCTATTGTAGTTGTTTTATAATTCTTGTTATTTTAAGTTAGCTAGTATTATTGTCATATTTAGAGTTATGTAGACATAGAAAAGGAAGAAAATACAAATGTATTTAATTTTGTTTAAAAGCAATAAATAAATAAATTAAAAAAACAGTCTTTACATAAAAACAATCTGCAAAATTATAAGTATGTAAAGAAACTATCACAACAAGAATTAATTTAGTTAATTAAATTGTAAGAGAATTTAAGTAAAAGTCCATCATTTTCTTTCAAACACGATTTTATAGAATAACAAACAAAACTAAACAATCTGAAAACTAAGCGCTCTAAACGAGGTAACTTTATTTTAAATTGTAACCCTACTTTTCTAATTGTTTTATTACAAAACACATTTTTTAACTTAAATTGTGCACAGTAATTGTTATTTAAAATTCTAGTTAAACATATATTAAAATCCACAGACAGGTTAATAAGATACGTCAGAAATACATCATAAATCCAAAAAAAAAAACTATTTAAAAACAACAATTTTTTTGTTGGAAAATCTAACTATGCTACGAGCATTTTTTTTAAACTGGGTAAAATGTGAACAATTATAAGGTTTAGGTATGATTTCATAAAACTGTATTTATTTGTGAAAACTTTGTATTTATACAAAATAAATAATTTATACCGGGTGCTAGTGAACGCTCTTTAAAACATTTTTCGATATGTTCCTTGGGTCAAGACAAACAAAAAAACACCATATAAACATTTGTCAAAAATTCCTAGATTTCTGTCTGTCGGTCTGTATGTGTTTTTTTTTACAAATGGTTTTATAACTCAAGATCTATTTAAATTTTAAACTTGAAACTAGGTATAAATGTGTACATTATTGAGGATAATAGCAAAGTTAAAGATAATGACAGAAAATGTACATACAATATTGCAGTATTTATTTACTGTGTTGGTATACTGTAGGATGCCGGGTTGAACAAACTAATTATTACACATAACGTAACTATTATCCTTCATCAGATTCTTTTAACAGTTACACCATCCGATAGGGAATTAAAAGGGCTACAAAAAAGTTGTTATGAAATTTTTTGTTGAAATGTTCGGTTTTTGAGTAATTTAGTTTTGAAATTTTTAAACGGCCGTCATTTTGAAACGGCTTTAGTTGCAGCAAAATGTTTTAAACAGTTATTCGACTTACTAATGTACACATTTATAAATAGTTTCAAGTTTTTAACTTAAATAGATCTTAAGTTATAAACCCATTTGTAAAAAAAAAACACATACAGACCGACAGACAGAAATTTAGGAATTTTAGACAAAAGATTATATGGTGTTTTTTGTTTGTCTTGACCCAAGGAACATATATACACAAACACACGGTATATCAAAATAAAGATACAAATATTTCCTTTTATTTCATAATGGTAAATCAAATAAATTTTAAATTATTAATATCAGCCTATAATAAAAAAATTAATTATCAAATATGTTTATATGTTATACGAAGATGTACGAATATTTCCGAAGTTAAAAGAATGGATATTTCCTTTAAATTTGTATAAATTAATATATTGATGATTTAAGGTTGTATTTAAATTGATTTTATAACCTAAAAAGCAAACCTTATAACGTATTATAGATAGCATTATTTCTATAACTCGTATATAAAAAATCAACTTCACAAGACGTTTATTGATCGAATGAAGTTGTAAAAATACCCTCAAAGCATAATATACGATAGGTTTTTTTAAAGAGTTACAGATGAAGGGTGAAATCAGCTGTTATATTGTTACTCACGTACACTCACTTTTTCAGTAGTCGATACATTGTGACATTTAATCAACTCACAGTGAAAATACAACTATCAAAGAATTGTTTCACTAAAACCAACCCATTAGCAGTGCTCTATTTTCAGGTTTTAGAATTTAAAAACATTAAAATTAAAAAGTATGTATTAACTTTATCCACGTCAATTTTCTCAAAATTAAATTCTCTATCAATTTAGCTATACAATTTTCTCTGTTTACTGGAAATTTTACTAACGTAAATAAGTTTGCTTTTCGACCACAATCTCTTGTGTTTTAACGCAGGTTTCTAGTTGACTTTGCTGCATTTTTGGTTGCGGTATTAAAGTTTTGAGATTTTCAACTATATAAAGCGAACATATAAACCACAGTCATTTCAACACACAGTTCGCCCTATGGAGCAGAAATCACTATCACGGATTCCAGGAGACGTACCTCTCTGTGAAGGTACGTTTTTGCATGAACGTGTGGCAGTTTCCTCCTCAAACATCCTGTTTGTCCTGACAGAGACATCATGATCACGGTATTACTCAAACCACTGATCCGATGAAAATGAAATTCGATATAGACGTTCCTTATAAGCTCTAGGCGAGCAATGGTAAAATGTCACGTACCTTATTTCGTAGAGTGGAAAATTGGGAAAATACTCTAGAAAAGCGATTACTATATCTATATATTGAACCCCATCAACTGGAAACTTGAAATGTTCTTTACAGAAATTCACTGTTCCACATTTAGTGGTACAATCTGGGCAATACTGTACAAGCAATATTATCTTATCGCTGTAATCCGTTATAGTAGAATTCGTTACACATTTTCAGTAATTCAGCCATTATGGAAAAGTCATTGCTATAACTTTGTAATCATTTTAGGCAGAAACGTTAAATTTAGTAGTCATATATTTTGCTGTATATTACAAGTAAGGCACGAGGGAAAACACCACCAAAAGTAAAATACTCATAACTCCGTAGTCTCTTCAAATATAAATAATAAGTGTCTTAAAAGTCCCCCCCCTATTATTTTTTTGTATTAATGGAAATAGACAGATTTGCTTTGGAGATTGTTAACAAGAACAAAAATGGAGTTTTTTGGTGTATCGTAAATTTTAACCCCTTCCCCAAAAATAGGGTATTTTGGGGGTAAGTCGAAAATTTTAAATAAGAACCCTTATTGAGTGACACCTCATTTTAAAGGCATTGATAAAAGAAGAAGATTGGCGCAAACTTTTTACTATTAGGAATCGACAAACATGCACAGTTATGAATAACAAAGCAAGGTTGTATCAACCCAAAGTCCAGTATCTGTTAATTCCAGATGGCTTAGCTTTACTGTTTTTATACTAATTACTATGTTTTATAACTTAGATTGAGTGATCTACTGGATTAAAACCTTGTAAAAAATAACATATGTATCATCTTTAACATTTCAATGTTATTTAAAAGGGATAAAATTGTAACTTTGATTGGCCATTGTGTTGGATAGAGTCAACATACAGACTTGCGCTTTGCGCCAATCTTCTTCTTTTATCAAGGCCTTTAAAATGAGGGGTCACTCAATAGGGGCTCTCATTTTAAATTTTCGACTAACCCCCAAAATACCCCATTTTTGGGTTAGAGGTTGAAATTTACGATACACCAAAAAACTCAATTTTTGTTTATGTTAACAATCCCCAAAGCAAATCTGTCTATTTCCACTAATAAAAAAATAATAATAGGGGGGGGGGGGACTTTTAAGACATCTATTACATTTGGTTTTAATATTCATATGTTGTTAGGTTGGTTACTAATGAACAATAATTTACGGTACTGAAAATTTACAAATCCCTTACTACACATATCTACACAACCTGTCAAGCAGGAAACTTGAAATTTAGTAGGCACGATCGTTTTCAATTGCAGATTATGTTACCACAAAATGTACATTAGAAAAATGTATACCAATTCACCAAATGCACAATATTATACAGGAGGTCAGATATAATTTTGTTGAATCTTATTTCAACGTTAGAAATATCGGATGAAAACATTTTAACTACGCATACACGGTCTTCACCCAGATATGCACGTGGGATATAGATTTTCTGATTTACAGAACAGTTAAGATGTGTGTGAGAAATACTGGTTTGGGTGCCTGGATATGATAGAATAGGAAAGAAAGAGATGGGAGGTAAACTCACAGGAGTCGGAACAGAAACTATTCAGTGAAACCAGAGTCGATTTTCCCAAGATATTTCTGAAAAGAAATGGAGGAGAAAACGTTTAATCAGAATACTTACACAGAATAGTCACACGACATCGTTGGTTGGACATATAAGTACAACACTGCTGAATCTTGGCATTTCAGTAATGATAATGACAATAGGTTTACTGACTGGACAAAACTCTCCTAAGAGGCTGAACCTAATGGCATTAGTGAACAATCGTTTATGCCAAAGGTGTAAACAGAAGTAGAAAATTTCTTTCTATGCCTTAAGCGAGTGTGACGGCATTACTGAGGCAGCAATATCAGGGACAAGATTACACTGACAGTGATTTTACACGAGAATTAAGTCCACGAAGCCTTACTCATTCGTTTTGTAAAAATGTGAGCTGCTGCCCCTGGCCATGGTGCAAGAGGATCTCACAGTTGAGGTGGAGTATTTCATGGTAATAGGTACCACGGTCTACTGCAATAATAAAATAATAACAAATGCATAACACCAAAGCACAATTTGTTCACTTTCATATATTTACAATTGTGTTAATAGAATGAATGGAAATAGCGAGAGATAAAAGCGTTGAGAAAGAGATAACGATTGAGAGAGATATCGTTATTATAAAAGAGAGAGGGGAAGAAAGCGCTTGTTTAGTTTTGTATGTGGAGAAAGTACTTTGTTAATGTAGATAGAGGTTTTGCTATGTCATAGATCATGAATAATAAAATAGATAATGCATCCATACGGGGGCTGTGTGCCGAAAAAAAGGTTGTCGCGAAAATAGTGCATGATCGCGCCGCGAGGTAGCGCTAGGGAGAAATTATTGGTAGCATTGGTGTTTCACACAGCTTCCGTCGTTTCCCCAATAGATAGCGCCACTATCGTCGAATTTCCAGTGGAACAAAATATTGCATTGGATCGGATTTCTATTAGGTTATCCCAGTACAATGGCTATTTGTACAGGTATTTGTACAGGATTCCCGAGTACCCGTAACCGTGATAGAATATAAGCTAAAACCCATACATTTTTCTGTTTGAAATATATACCGGTTGTCCAAGAAGCCCCCCCATCTTATCTTTGGAACAAGTAGAAATAAATTAATGAGCTTCGGGAAATCTTTATATGACAAAGATAGATGAATTTTGGTGAAACCGACTATTTCACCACTTACCCCAAAATGGTACCAAAATGTTAAATATCCTATGTTGACACAATTTTAATTACGTTACAAACACTACGTTCAAGTGGAAAGGAATAATGGTTCTTTGCATGTTATTTAATAAAATCAGAGGGTCATTAACAATCTAGTACTAAACAAATATTTACACAATTTAGCATGAGTTTAAAAGGAACGAATAAACTTGCAGTTTCTTAAAACAGCAGGTAATAGTCTTCTTACTGATAACAATCCAGTGATAATAGCATCCACATCCGGTGATTTTGAGCATATAATTTAAATTTAGAATTAAGGTAAGTCTTTAGCTTTATTGCCAATGAAAGGTATTTTAACGTACCTAATTAAAAATCTATGTTAATAAGATGTACCTCGAAACTGAAAGTTTGTTTAATAC